>ML254834.1:14989-74499 GCA_005239495.1 Nicotiana undulata | reverse complement strand
AACTCTAGGCACGTTCGAGGACGAACGCATGTTTAAGTGGGGGAGAATGTAACGACCCGGTCGATCACTCCGTAGAATTTGCACTGTTATTCCTGTTATTGCCTTGGCATAGGTTGGTTATATAGTTTTTGATGTGTTAGAGTTGGTAGGCTCGGAATCAGAATGGTTGTAGTGAGAGTTTAGCCATTTAGTCTTTAAAAAATAGCCTTAAAGTGGGAAAAGTCAACCGAGAGTTGACTTATTGGTAAACAACTTCGGAATGCAGATTTTATGGTTCATATAGCTTCGTTAGGTGATTTGGGACTTAGGAGTGTGTTCGGAGTATTTTTGTGATGTCCGGTGTAGAATTAGGCTTGAATTGGCGAAAGTTAGTTTTTGGCGATTTCCGGTCGGCAGTGGAAAATAGGCTATTGGGGTCGGAATGGAATTCCGAAAGTTGGAACAGGTTCGTAATGTCATTTTGGATATGTCTGCAAAATTTAAGGTCAATCGGATGTGTTTTGGACAGTTTCGGCATCGTTGGTGGAATTTAGAAGTTTCATTGTTCATAGGCTTGAATTCGATGCGTTTTGGAGTTTTGATGTTGTTTTTGGTGTTTCGATGGATCAACTAAGTTTTAATGATCATATATGATGCGTTAGTATGTTTGGTTGGGGTCCCGAGGGGCTAGGGATGGTTTCGGGTGATTAACGGGAAGTTTGTAGTGACTTTGGTAATTCTGCAGGTTGCTGTTGCTGGTGTTTTCACACCTGCGGAAAGGGAGACGCAGGTGCGGTTCCACAGGAGCGGACTGGGCTCCGCAGGTGCGAGATTTGGCTGAGTGGGGCGTGGTCCGCAGGTGCGAGGAATTTGTCACACCTGTGAGGTCGCAGGCGCGGAAGATGGATCGCAGGTGCGGAATTGGGAGGTTCCAGGGGAGATCGCAGGTGCGGAATGAGCATCGCACCTGCGGAGCCGTAGGTGCGAGATCCCTGGACAGAAAGTATAAAAACTAGCCTTCGCGAATTTTTGCCATTTTTCTCAATATTTCATCCGGGTTTGAAGCTTTTTAAGGGTTTTTGAAGAGGGAAATCAATAGTTCATCATTGAGGTAAGATTTTTGGACTCTAAACTCATTTATGTGTGATTAAAGGTCTGATTAATGGTGAAATTAGGGGAAAATCAGTGAAAACAAAAATGGGAAACTAGGGCTTGAGTTTAAGAGGTCTTCTAGGGGTGATTTGAGGGGTCATTTGGACTCCGATTTCTGTGTTCTTGGTATGTATGGACTCCTGGGAGGACGAGGTTTCTTGTGGTGTAAATTTTATCGAGTTCCGAGACGTGGGCCCGGGGGTCGGGTTTGACAATTTCGGGATTTTTGAGTATTTTTGGTAAATTTCGATTGGGATTCGTTCCTTAGCATATTATAATGATATACATCTGATTGTTGGTAGATTGGGAGTGCACGAAGGCCAACTTTAGAGGCAAGGGCACTGTGGAGTAGTGTTTTAGCCGGTTTTGAGGTAAGTAACGCTTCCAAACTTGGAACTGAGGGTTCGAAACCTCGAACTGTATGATATTTGATGTTAATTAAGGTGACGCACTTGCAAGTGACGGACATGCAAGCGTACACCGGATATTTGTAGCCTGGCTTATCCCACGACACTGCCTAATGGTTATCTCGGGTTGATATTGGTACTGTGAAGTTTGCATTTACCTTGAACACAATAGAATCATGCTAAGTATAAATGTTAAGGCTTTACGCCGATATGTTCAGACCGGAACAGTCGATTATTGCTGTCTCTGTTTATGATTATTGTTCCCATGTACTCAGTCCTGTTGTAGTATATTTTCATGCCTTAGTCTCAGAAATTGTTACTTACATGCATATTTATCATTGTTTGTGCTGATTTATACATCTGTGAACTGTATGAGTCAGACTGGAAAAAAAAGTATTGACTGAGTGTGGCTGAGATCCTGGTATTGAGACAGTTATGAGGTTGGACTGCACACCGCATCGATCATTGAATCATTCCTTTGTTGGCTTGATATAGCGCTTGGGCTTATAGGAGCCCCTCCGGAATCTTTACACCCCCAGTGAGCGCACATATATTTAGGGATGGATCTTCCCTGGTCATGGATCTTATCCGAATGATATGTTCCGGGGATGGATCTTCTCCGTGGTGTTTATGTTCCGGAGATGGAACTTCTCCGTGGTGTTTAGGTTCCGGAGATGGATCTTCTACGTGGTGTTTAGGTTTCGGAGACGGATCTTCTCCGTGGGGATGGATTGGCCTTTTTCCTCAGTACTAGGTGACTGTGTCACCTGTGTTATGTAATATCCGGGATGGACCTTCCCTGGGACGGAAGGCCAGATTCTAGTACTGAGTGGACCACCTTATGAGAATTTGATTACTGAGTACACGTCATTCTTGATTCTACATGAATTCATGCAGGTATGCAGGGCTACAGATAATGATGGATGCATCTTGTTTATTTTCTGATATATTACTGTCATGTCCAAGTTATATACAGTTGTTCCTAACTATCGGAGGTTTAGTCCGTCACTACCTCTCAGCCCGTAGTTTGGTTTCGTTACTACTGAGTTGGTGTACTCACGTTACCCCCTGCACCTTGTGTGCAAATCCAGGTACACCGAGATTCAGCTCTGGACAGCGAGTAGCAGCAATTTCATCAGAGTTGACAAGGTAGCAGCTGGCGTCCGTGATCTCGTAATCGCTTTCTCTTCTACCTGTCGTATTTACTTTCAGACTGTGTTGGTCATTTCTTTTCGGATTGTATTATGTAATAGCAGCTCATGACTGTGTGACACTGGATCCGAAAGTTTTAGATTTTGGGTCTTTAGTTTCATAAGCTTCTTTTAAATACAGATCTTTAGTATATTTAACTGCCTACGATCCTGCTAAATTATCCAACTTGTCACGACCCAACTTTCCCTCCGCGGGGTTTCGTGATGGCACCTAGTCTAGACGACTAGGTAAGCCTAAATATTACGTAAAACGAAAGTAAAACAAGTCAAAATAGAGAAAATAAAGTAAAATAATACTAATAAACCATGCCGCTCGGCCTTTACAGTTTACTTCGCCCAAAACCTGGAATATATACAACATCACAAGCTATACTCTATGGCTCAACATAGTGAAACTGGAAAATAAATGTATAATCCTGTCTGTGAACTATATCTATACTAGGATAAGAGAGGGACTCGGAAGGCTCTGCGGACGCTGCAGAAATACCTCTAAGTCTCCCAAGGACTGATGCTGCTAATCTCGGTATTGCGTACGGGTACCTGGATCTGCACATGGGTAAAACATGCGCAGAAGGGCGTGAGTACTCCACATTCGGTACCTAGTAAGTGTTTGGCCTAACCTTAGCTTGAGGGAATAGGCATAGAGTCTTATTTGCTATGTGTAACTCATGTCCAACGTATAGGTGAGGTGACGAGTACCTATATGTTACGGTCAAGCATGCCCGTGAGTCAATTGTGATGAATTACACCGTGTTCTTGATATTCTCTGTACTATGAATAATTGGTGATTTAGAAGTGATACATTGAGGTTGTTTCATGACATGGGGAGTTATTATGTTATTTGTTTCAGTTGAGGCTTTTACTGTTGAAATTGTTTAACTTTCGTATTATTAATCACAATTGCCTTAGTTATTTTTTTCATTTTAACTGTTGAGGAGTTTATTTAATCAAAATGTTAGCTTGTCTAGCGGGTACAACGTTAGACTGGATCTTTGCTGAGGAGACTCAAGGTGAACCTGCTGCTGCGTTTACAGGCTTCGGAGTCACCTTCTTGTATTTCAACTGTACTTATTAATTCTATACAGTTGTACTTAGACTTTGTCAGAAGGATTCGTAGAGCTTATGACTTGTATTTACCGGGTTTTGGAAAATTGTAAATTCTGTCAAGATTTCATATCGAGACTGTTATGTTTCCTTTATTATTATTGTGGTTCAATGAAACGTTAGGCTTACCTAGTCCTAAGACTAGGTGCCATCATGATACCTAACAGAGGGAATTTTGGGTCGTGACAAGTTGGTATCAAAGCTCTAGGTTTATAGGTGCTACGAGTCATAAGCGAGTTCAGTAGAGTTTTGCAGATCGGTACAGAGAAGTCTGTACTTATCTTCGAGAGGCTAAAGATCTATTAGGATGATTTCACTTCTTTCATTCCTATCGTGCAAGTTCATTGACCCTGAAATTTGAAATTTTCGATCCATTCTCTCACCGATGGTGAGGACACGAACTGCGGTTCCTGATGGCGTTACCCCAAAGCAAGGGTCGCAAGAGTTAGAGATGGAGGCCGACGAGGAGCACGTGCCGCAGTTAAGATGTCTACCAGAGCAGTCGTTGAGAAGTCGCCAGTAGTTCTAGGTTGGGGAAACAGGTACTGGAGGTGCCTGCTGCTACCCCGGACTTCAGGAAAAGCTGGGTGCAGTTTGAGTATGATTAGTACAGTGACTCAGGCGGGATTGATCCCAGGTGCACCAGCTACTTCACATATGTGAGAGGAGTTCAGACTCCCACCGTCTACACTCCATAGCAACAAGACCATGTGGGTCAGGTTCCAGTTGTCATGGCAGCACAACATGCGGTTTTCGTTCAGCCCGTGGTTAGGGCAGCAGCATCGGTGGAAGAACACCTTGGAAATTTAGAGGTACAGGAAGTTCCACCCTCATATGTTTCAGTGGATTGACGACAGATGATGCCAAGGTTCTCTGGGGAATTGTCACTATATTCTTCGTACTTTGGGTATTGTAGAGATGAGAAGTCTAAAGTTCAGAGTAGTGGGCTGTCAGTGGTGGCGGGCACATGAGTTGGGTAGCCCAGCCAAGTCAGTTTCCCTTGCATGGATGCAAGTTTCAGAGATGTTTTGAGGGAGTTTGCACTCCAGTCCCTCCGAGATGCATGGAGCACGGATATTGAGCAGTCGCGTCAGAGCACTATGTCAGTATTAGAGTACGTCATCAGATTCAGTGAGTTGGCCAGATATGTACCTTGCTTGGTTGCTTCAGTTAGAAGGCACATAGGCCGGAGAGATCTACTGGTCCTTATTATGGAGGCAGAGCACGACTCGTTAGAGGTTTTGTGGGTCAATCGATTTAGTTTGCATTACCAGCTTCGCATGGGAGTTCTCAGGTACTCCTGGGTCTCAGAGGACCCGTATTGTGTGGTTTCCACAGCCACGTCAGCGGAGATGTTGTTTTAAGTATGGAGATATTAGCCACAGGGCGAGAGATTTACTGCAAGATTCAGGTAAGTGTGTTATAGCAGGGTATCCAGGTGAGTAGAGGGCGCCCAAGAGGGGGAGGCCCGACCCGTCAATGTGTTTCATATAGTAGGCTAGAGGCCGTGGTGCCAAATATCTTCAACCAGGTATGTTATGATGTGCTAAAGTGGGGTACCATTGTATTTCACTATACCTCTATTGGTCGGGACGGAATTCCCTTATTTGTTGTTTCATTTATGAGTGAGTTTTATGTTCTACACTCTATTTTGGGTTACTCCTATTGGGAGATTTTATGGGTAGTAGCGGTGTCTACCGTTGTTTTTTTTATTCATCTTTGCTAGTGGTGAAACTAGAGGTT
Organism: Nicotiana undulata; assembly: GCA_005239495.1. Lineage (NCBI taxonomy): Eukaryota > Viridiplantae > Streptophyta > Magnoliopsida > Solanales > Solanaceae > Nicotiana > Nicotiana undulata. The sequence goes on along the minus strand of ML254834.1, from coordinate 68,903 downwards.
AGTCCTTATTGTTCATTATGATGAGACTTATATGATTTTTCCTAAGTACTTTGTTTACTAGTTGTGATTTGATACTCCATTGAGATGTGAGTTCAGTTAGTATTATGACTTCTATCAACTGAGATGAGTTAAGGGAGAAATTTCTATTGGCATGATATACTTTCGGTATGAGATTTAAAATTGAGGGTGAGGTCCTCTTGGTAATTGTGATTTGATATATTTAGACCGGGCCGAGTGCAACGGTGGAAATTTTATCAGTATGGGATCCTTGTGAATTGTTCATGTGCTTTGTTTTCTTCCTTGTTATATTGCTTTTTGGTAAGTCAATATCGATAGAGAGTATGCCTGTGGGCTTGTTTGATAGCTCCCTTATATGTCTCTCTTTTCATATTCATTCATATTCGTTATGTGCTTCTTTAGTTTTGGCTTGCGGGATGTGTGCCAGGTGGCGTTAGCTATGGCTTGGTGATTCGGGTGCCTAATAATGAGGTCTTCGTGTTTATTGCATCCTATCAGTATTGTGGGGTTTGGAGCAGAGTTCTTCCATATGTGTGGCCAATTGCCAATGTTGAGTTGATTTCAGGCAGCTATTGTGATCGAAAGTGCTATTTGAGCCTGAGTGTGATGTGCTACATTGCGTGGTCAGGCCTTATGGGTATAGACATGAGTTAATGCAGCTGGTTGAGGCTAATGCCGGATATGGATTTAGGATCAGATCTTTTGGAAATGAGTATAAGGTGAGAAATTGAGACATGAGGCTTATCGGTGGTGATAGGAAGGCTAAATTGCAGTTGTGATGGTTTCATCAGGCTTACATAGGTTGGGGGACGTGGGATCACCCGCAGGTGTGTGTTGGAAGTGTGCAATTAGTTATCGTATGAGTTCAAGGTGAATCTTGGCATGTTCGAGGACAAACGTTGGTTTTAAGAGGGGGAGAATATAACGACCCGACTGGTTGTTTTGAGAGTTTAAGCTCCGTTCGGTGGTATAAGACCGTAATCAGCTCCTCGTTATGTATATAGACTTGTGTGCGTGGTGTGCTCATACTACTCTTCTGTGCATTTTTTTTTGCACAGATTAGGTATTGACTGTTGCTAGCTGTGTGGATCTTTGCTGAGGAGACTCAAGGTGAACCTGCTGCTGCGTTCGCAGGATTCGGAGTCACATTCTTGTATTTCAACTGTACTTATTATTTCTATACAGTTGTACTTAGACTTTGTCAGAAGAATTCGTAGAGCTTATGACTTGTATTTACCGGGTTTTGGGAAATTGTAAATTCTGTCAAGATTTCATATCGAGACTGTTATATTTCCTTTATTATTATTGTGGTTCAATGAAATATTAGGCTTACCTAGTCCCTAAGACTAGGTTCCATCACGATACCTAACAGAGGGAATTTTGGGTCGTGATAGCCGACCACTCATATAAATGGTTAACTACCAAGACATCCAGGATTGTCTCACTTCGTTTTACTCTAGATCGTGCCATGAGGCTTAGAGCAAAATTTAACCTTCTGTTCCTATCGAATTCCAGACGTATCTAATGCCCAAGCGACGGGCAAGAAAAATCCAAGGTTCTAGAGAGGATGATTTCCCTATTGGGGTATGATTATGGAGTACATGTCAGTAATAAATGAGACTTGAGAGGATGTAGGAAGTGAGATGCAATGGATAGTAGTACATTTCAGAGCATAACCTTACTAGAAAGTACGAAAGCAGTTATCACATTTTAGGGTCATCAGTTTACCTTAGTTACCAGTTATACAATCTTTTAGTTAGCAAGTTTATGGTTATTCAATATGCCCGTTATTAGTTATTCAATTACCAGATCTCCAATTTCCATTGTACCAAAATTCTAGTAACCGGTGAGTATACAGTGATGCCTATGGGTGCTAAAACAAAATGTAAGTAACAGTGGTTATAGCAAAATCTTCGTATATTTTAGGTCTAGATTAAGACCAAGAATCATCGGATGGTGCAGTAAGTGATTTATCAGATGATGGTATTCTCTGAGGAATGAGTTTGTGTATGGTGATCGTATGTGTTTTACCTAAGAGAACAATTTATTCAAATTCTTAGAAATGGAGCCACATGTGGGATGATGATAGTTCGGATGTCAGAACCTAACATTGGTCACTAAAGTTATGGACATAAAAGAGCCTAAGGGTAAAATACCTAGGAGTCAGAAACGTTTGTTAGTACAAAAGATGTGATCTCGTACAACTCATGTATATGACTAAGAAGACATGATGTACAAAATGAGAAACAAGATCAGTCGATATTGAATTTCAAGGAATGATTTTAAGTTGTTTAGATTTATTCAAATCAGAACTAGAAAGTACTATGTAAGTGAATTTGTATAAGAAGTGGCTATTACTGTGAGATAAAAGATAAGACAATTCCCCCTTATATTATGTGACTAAGTGTTTACTCCAGATGTTTATAGTCAAAAATGATTTTGAAGTATATAGAAAATTTGGGGTTAGGTATTCCAATTTCGTTTAAGACAGATGAACTTTCTCTAAGTGTGATCCATGTACATAGTTCAAAAAAAGGGAGATAAGTATGCGACCGTAGAAAAGGGTCGGATAGTGAGGGGAGTTAGAAATAGCCTTATTCTTCACTTTAGTTATTCAAAGCAGAACATGAATACATGACGCTACCAGGTAGTTAGTAAAAGAATAGTTAGTATGTTTGAGTAGATACGGTGAATTAGCACTTCCAGCAGAGCTAGTAGAGGTACAATTTGATTTACTTAGCCTGGTTAACTCTAGTGAGTGCATGACAGTTTGAAATACTGAATGTTTGTTAAAACTTTAAGAGTTTAAGTTAACCCCGAAGTACAGTGATAGTGGGAAAAACAATCAGCTAGCAATAAGAGAGCAAACTATAGAAGAATAGCCTTCAAGAATGATCGAAAAGGGATCTCCCCAAGATTGACAGTGTGAGCAGAGTTAAATTATTAAGATTGTGTAAGATAGTTGTGAATACATTAGCTTTTCGTTATGTGAATAATTTAGTCTCTAAAAAAAAAAAAGGATCTGCAAGTATAAGACCTTTAGTCTAAGAGGTGATGTGAAAACAATCAGTAAGTCCAGATGAAACTCGAATAATTAGCATTGGATATGAAAAAGAAAATCAGTTTGGTAATGAGGGAAAATTGTATAATTACCATAGGGATTATGTCTAGCATGTGTAAGAAACACAAAGTGAGTAGAATGACCACCGAGCTTAGTTATTGATGATGAAGTGATCACAGAAGAGCTATAAAATCATGCCTATTTATGTGTTATGAGGGTAGTCCCATTGCACGGGACTCTAAAATTTAGAGTACATGTCAAAGACTTAGTTCACAATAATCACTACAAAAAAATGGGTAAATTGCAGAGGTTTATTTGCGGAGGTTATAAGTAACCTCCGCAATTTGCTTAAATTTGCGGCACTTTATTATCCTTACAAAATTATCCAATTTAAGGGAGTTATAAACTTCCGCAACCCTAAAAAAGAAAGCGCCCAATTTTTTTCACACTCCCTCCTTTTTTCCCCAAACCTTTTCATATCTAAGAAACATCCGCCTAACATACACTTCGCCTAATCGACTGAAATCGACGCCCACCTTCCGCCTAACCTTTTCCTCTCTCTATCTCTGTGAAATCGACGCCCACCTTCAATATCTTGGTTCTAATTGAAAAGCTTATTAAACCTTTTAAATCTCTTGGTTCTTCTTCTTCATTTTGATTAATTATTACGGAAGATGTGAGGAAAAATAAGTGTATTTGGGCGAACAAGTTAAAGTAGAAAGCAGATTCTTCGCCTGCTATTTGCTAACGTCTATGTGCCCAGGTTCCTCTTCTTCCTTTTTCTTTCTCGTCTGCTATTCTTCGCCTGCTATTTGCTAAGAAGTGTATTTCGATGTGAGAAAAAAGAAGTGTATTTGGGCCACACTTACATCGGGTTGGTTTCCTCTCCTTCCTTTTTCTTTCTCGTCAATTTGTTCTAAACATTGGCACACAACTACTGATAATGAAATCCATCAGATTAGGGTTCCGATTGGGGAATTTTTGATACATCATTTCATCTAGGGTGATAATTTACAGTTAATTCCAAGACCCATAATAGTATTCTTGCTTATTCATGTCTTTTAGAATTGAATTTGAAGGAGCCCTAAAGAGGAATAATACATGGTCCTGCTACTATACTAACTGGTAAGGCAAATAATGGAATTTCATTAGCTAACAGTATTAAAACGTTTTCTCTGAGAAAGAGTGATCAGACATCGTTATAAAAAAAATCATGCTAGATGATTAGAAAACCCTCTGTCTCTAATTAAGGTGCATACTTATAGGTTGAATGCTTTTGCGCTGAATAGAAAGTGAGTTGACATTAACAATCTTGGAGCTTGACAATCCAAGAAAGCATATTTCTGACTTTTTACTCAGACCAACATCTTTGGTACACAAAGGTAAACCTCTGTGTTGTCTAGAATTTTATCCAAACAAACCCCTTTTAAAGATGATCCTGTTAAGGGCTCCATAACCAAAATTTGAAGCTTTTTCCCAACTGGGGTTCAAGAAATATGAGAATGATGATTATGATTGTTCCAAAAATACAGTGTTGGTTATAAACTGTGGGAAAAAATATTGGTGTCTATTAAGGAGTCGAGTGTGGGGTTATAATTTTATACTACAAGAGTGCAGGGTGTGGGTTAAATAGAAGCTTTTGCTTCAGTCATTCAGTATCCTCAACGTCATTGTTGGAGATCATTTGCTTATAGATATGGACTAATTTGTAATTGCTGTTAGCAAAGTTGTAATTGAAGACGCAATAATTTGTTAATTGATTATGCAGTCCCAGAAATATTTTCATTGGAGTGGAACTTTCTGAAACTTGGATAGAGGTACCCAATGATGACATGAGTTGATAAATATGATATCGGATGTTGATGTTAAGTTCATTTTTATTTCAATAACCTATAGCTTGATATAAACATACAAAGGGACATGTATCATGCAGTAGTACATTTGAATTTGACGTTTGAACTGTAGATTTGCTTTTCTCTTAGTTAACTGACAATTGAATTTGACGTCTGACAGATACTTCCTTCGCTCAGTATACCTTGTCTTACCAGTGCTACGGGGAGAAACTCACTTTCTATAAATTACAGGCCGAGGCTTTTTCTGACACCAAAAAGTATCAAGATTTCTTGGCATGCCTTGATGAGGTGAAGGCAGCACAAACCACCTCATTTGTTGTGTCATAAGGTCCTGATCATATGCTTTCTGCTGTGTCATTTTTTCCCTCAGGGATTTTGTTCCAAAATTACGGACCTCTTCATTTTCCAAAGGAAAAGGTGTCTAGGTGTTTGTACTTAAAAGGTCATAGAATTGGTCTTATGTTTAAAACTACAAAGTGGAAATGAAGGAGTAGATGGTGGTGAGTTATAAGACTGAATTACAAGGCAGTAAAGAAATGCAAGGTATAATAGTTGAGACATCTGCAGGCTTTGATCCATGTGTAAGATATGTAATTTATTGTATGTCAATGTCATTTCAGATGACAAACACATGAAGTTAAGAATATGGATTGCAAAAGGAAAGTTTCTCTCTAGTTTTGAATTTGTCAACCATTTGGAATTTGATGGAGTGATCTTGATTTGATTCCTAAGGGTTAAAATGAATGAGATGTGATATTTTCACCTTCTAAATATACAGTATTTTAGTAGAAAGAGTTACTGGAAGTCGAACCTGCGGTGTTACAGTTTGAAATGCGGCATCTTGACTATTGAACAATTTCAGATATTCGAGTTTAATAGATAGCTGGCTAGTTATAAGTTCTATGGTAGTATACTAATTGAGATTATAGTCGAGTGATGTGTAAAGATTTTAATGACATAGTTCAATATTTCATTAATTTATTTAAAATTTGTGTGTGATTAATGAGTATAGTTTGAAATATGATTTAGCATTTAGCATCATATATTAGCTGAATTTTGATGCTTGTTTTTGCAAACATTGACAAGGTGAGTTGCTCTGATGGTAAGCACCCTCCACTTCCAACCAAGAAGTTGTGAGTTCGAGTCACCCCAAGAGCAAGTTGGGAAGTTCTTGGAGGGAAGGATGCCGAGGGTCTATTGGAAACAACCTCTCTACCCTAGGGTAGGGGTAAGGTCTGCGTACACACTACCCTCCCCAGACCCCACTTGTGGGATTATACTGGGTTGTTTTTGTTGTTGTTGTTTTTGCAAACATTATTTTTAGTCTTATTCAAAGATACTTAAAGAGATATAGAAATGGAAATCCTTTGATTATTTGCTTTTCTCTTAGTTAACTGGCAATTGAATATTTTTTAAATTGTTTTCCGTAACCAGGTTATTTTCTTTTAACGTTATTGTTGTCTGCAAGTTGATATCCGTTACTAGTTTGAAAGGTTTATCTGCACGTTATTGTTCTTTGAACGTTATTTTTTTTAATGTTATTGCAGATTGTTTTCTGCAACCAGGTTACTTGTTTTCAGAATATGTATATGAAACTTTGCTTGATATTTGAAGAGAAAACTCTACTGTGGTTTTCTTGAAGATTATTTTGCATTAAGAAGTTAGAGTTTTGGCGTTGGAAGGATAAAAGAGAAGTTAGTCTTGGTTTTGATCCTTCATCGTCTGATTCTCATCGTGTACAAGATATCCAATCAGAAGGCTAACCACTCAAGGCAAGCTTTTTATCTACACCTAAGCTTATTTCGAGATTCATTTTTTTAAATTGTTTTCTCATCTGGAGTTTGCTTCCGTTCTCTCTCTCTTTAATACTGGTTTTGTGTAATTTTTACTAAGGTTTATGCCCCCTGTTTGAGTATCGAATATGTATCGTTTCTATAATTTCTTACTTTATCTCTTCTTTTTGTTTCTTAATTTGATGGCTGTTTGGGGAGTGCTGAAATTAAAATAGAAAAAATTGATACTTAAGGCATTGTAGTACATAGGTAAATGGGGGGTTCTTCAACTATTTCAAGTTCTAAGTCCTTTAAATCATACAGTTACTGAGTTGGGTATTTTAACACATGAAAATTTGAACCGAAGTAAAGTTTTTTTGAACACATGAAGATTTGATATGCGATCATATTCTTCTGCCCAGCAAAGCTACAGTTTTGGTTCCAATTGAGTATTGTTTACTGCCTAGAAATTTTCTGCCCAGAAATTTTCTGTTGTTTTGGACTATGAGTTAACAATAAATATTCAGTTGATTGTTACCAGCTAACTTCTGAAATTAAAAAAGATGCATGATATCCAAATTCTTGATTGTATATGCATGGTATTGCAAATGCTAACATGAAAACAACAATTACTATGTTTCAATTCCAAGTGAGTTCAGTGGCTATTGAGTTCTCTCCAATTTACAAGCAAAATTTCCCACCTCTAAATCTTGTAATTGGGAAGTGTTAAGCCAGTTGTTGGAAGAATTAGTGAGCTCTAGAGGAGATAATTCATCTCCTAATTTAACTATAAAATGGACTAAATTTTCAAAACAAAAAAAGACTGCAGGATTCATGTTCATCTTTGTGTATTTATCTTTATCGAACTTTTTCTATTACTAAAAATTATTTCATCAGTATATTGTCAAATAATTTCTCGGCTAATTATGCAATACATTTTTAGTAATAGCAAGGGATGTAGTTAGTGGCTACCTTCCACTAATGTGTTTGAGTAATACAATTTTGTAGTTATAGTAGGTTTCGTCAATTCTTTGAGCTTAAGTTCTTGCATTTGGATTTTAGCATCAATGGTGTTTGCAGTAGTGAATATATATTTTAGCATCCTTGTACCATTTTATTCTTTTTTGTTGGTTTAAGTAGACAACATATATTTTATCTCAATGACTTATCTCCTGATACTCCTCTTAATACTTGTGTTTTTTTTAATACTTTTTGCTACAGCCAAGTGATGCAGTTAGTGGACCCGTTTCACCGACGGATGCAAGAAGATCTTCTGGCGCTAGTAATCCCAGTGATCATTAAGATTCATTTTAATTGAAGTGGATGTATTAGGACAATGTAATAACTTACTAATACAGACGGTTAACTATGTTCTAATTTAGCTTGATGACATATGATACTACTTTGTCATAGTATTTTTCACGGTTAATAAAATGTTGATATTTCTTAATTTTAATATTTTGGTTTAAGCATAAATATTTCAATTGATATTAGGGAAAGGGTATGGCAAATTGATGATAAAAAATCAATTCTATAATATAATTAAAAATAGATGTGGATAATTAAAACCCCCAAAGAGAAATTGATCAAATCCTATGGTGTACACATAAGAAATTGCGGGGGTTTACAACCCCCACACTCAGAAAAAATATTAAATTTTAAAAATAATAATCTACTTCCGTGCATGAAATTGCGGAGGTTTAAATTGCAGTTTGCGGAGGTTAGAAACCTCCGCTATTTGCTGTCACAGCGGTTCGGGAAACCCCCGCATTTATCTGCCGCAAATTAATAGTGGCGATACTTATTGCAGGGGTCTGCTCAATCGCCGTGACAACAAATAACGGAGGTTTATAACCTCCGCAAACTGCAATTTTAACCTCCGCAATTTACCCGTTTTTTTATAGTGAATACTATAAGTATTTTCAGGAAGTGCTCAAGAAGAAAATCAAGTGTGGGAAGTATAACTCACGATTGAGGTAGATAAGAGAACTTTGGTGAAAGAAATTCACCGCTTAGCCCAGCTAGGAGTTCAATTTGCGTACTCCAAAGATAGTTGAGTTGTTGTCTAGAATATGACTTGTCCCCCTTAGTAGCCGAAGAGGAGGAGAAATAATTTGATGATCCCTATGTGTTGCAGTTGAGAGAGGAGATTCACCAATATAAGACGATGGCTTTTGAATAAGGGGGAGATGATGGTACTTTGAGGTACCAAGACCAATTGTGTGTTCCAGACATAGATTGACTTAAAGAGGGGAGATCGTGTTAGAAGCCCATAATTCCAGGTATTCTTTCCATCCAGGTTCCCCAAATATGCATCATGACCAAGGAGATTTATTGGTCAAACGACATGAAAAAAAATGTCGCAAACTTTATGGCCAAGTGTCCGAATTATCAGTAAGTGAAAGTCGAGCAGCAAAAAGCCTAGTGTTTTATCCACCAGAATTAGTAGTGGTACAACTAGTATTTCACGTGTCATGTTATAACATTCAAGTTTCCAGTACTCAGATACTCATGTAAGTTCAGTACTCAGATACTTATGTCAGTTCAGTACTCAGATACTCATGTCAGATACTCATGTCAGATACTCATGACAGTCCAATACTTATATAGTCATGCCAGCTTAGTACTCTGATATTGATGTTAGTTCAACACTCAAATATTCGTGCCAGCTAAAATATCCATATATCCATGTTATTTCAGTATTCATGTATCAATGGCAGACCAATATTCAGTCAATACAGTAGTCATTCAGTTCAATATCTCAAGAGTTCAGTAATCATGTATTCATTCAGTTCAGTATGCAAGTATTAATGCAAGTTCATGTTTCAACCAGACCTGTTTAAGTTCCAGAGTTAGTAGAAGTTACAATCAGGACAATCATTCGAGGACGAATGATCCCAAGGGGGAGATAATGTAACACCCCGTAAATTCGGCTTAGGTATGAATGAGTTAAAGGAGTAGTAAGGTTATATTTTGAACATGTGAAGTCCTATCGGGATGATTATGGGTGAAAATAGTTGTTTCAAAATCAATATGGAAGTGGGGTGCATAAGATTCGACAAAATCGACTAAGTTTGCAGAAGATCCGTCTTCAAGCACTGTTTAGTAAATATTTGTAAGGAATCTTGGAAAACCCAAAGCATGAAAGTTGTAGGCATTAGAAATATCTTTCCAACGATATATTATGGAGCCCGAGCGGATCTCTGTGCAAAAGGTTATGTCCGTTTTACAGAACGCTACGCCATATGCGCGCCCACTAGCACGCCCGCGCTAATGGTGTTTCATTCTGGCCATTTAGCGCGGCCAGTAGCGCGGGTTGGGCCTCCAGGTGTGTGGGGCGCTAGTGGGGGGTTATTTTAAAGCTCTACTTTGTCCCCCACACCCCCAAAACATACAAACTTGCCCGATGAAGGAAAACTCTCAAAAACCTTACTCCTTAAAGGTCCCTCCACCACTCAAGGTAAGTTCTAATGGTGATTCTAAGTTTATTTAAATTTTCCAACATCTTATTAATATGGGTAAACCCTCCATATCATTAGATATTTGATTGGGACATCATTGATGAGAGAAGGAGCCCTAGAACTCAAATTTAAGAGGATTGAAATTCAAAGAGGTAATGTCTTCACCCTCTAATTGATTCTAACATTGGTTTAATAGTTATAAACCCTAGTTCATGAGATATGAGTTGATGGATTTGATAGAAAATCATGAACGGTTATAGGTTGGGTGTGTTGATTATTGGTTATTGGTTAATAGTGTTGTTTACCTTATGGGTGATAAAGAATAATGTAGATTATAACTATTTGAGACTCTAGAATTTATCTAGGAGCAAAATAATGGGTTATTAGGTATAGAAACACCATTAATGAGGGATATGAAGCTTTATACCACCAAGTGTTTGATAAAATGCCTAAGTGACCAAAACATGGCTATTGTTGCTAATATGGAATGCCTTTGACTTGCATTGATATAGATTAAAGTTGAAAGGGTTGGCAAACATTGTATTACGCTCTATGTTTGGGAATGTTATTGATTTTCCCCACAATACGTTTCTCTTACGACGTTACTAATTGCCTCAGAAATATAGTTAACCTAGTTCCTTGAATAGTTGCAGAACTTCTATTCTCTAGTTTCATAACTCGTTCATGACTTTCATTCTGAACGTTGTGAGCTCAGTCCGTATTCAATATAGACTTGGGTTTGATGTTATTGAGTCTTATTATAGCTTAATCAGCATGTCATAAATAGTTGAAGTTTCAATTTTTATAATCAGTTCATGAAAACATGTCTCAGTCTAGCTCTATTCAGTTTTCAAGTATCATGTAACTCAATATGGTTCAGTATTTCAGCATCATGTATTTCAGTATCATGTATTCAGTATGATTCTCAGTTACTGAATGTTGAACACCTGTATTTGGGCCTGAGGCCGTAGTTTATATGCTTTATGCATATTTTTGCCTGAGGCCGTAGTTTATAGCTTTATGCATACTTGGGGTTGAGGTCGTAGTTTATGCTTTATGCATGGTTGGTCCTGAGGCCGTAGTTTATGCTTTATGCATTTTTGGGCCTGAGGCCGTAGTTATCTATACGTATACTTGGGACTGAGGCCGTAGCTTGTACACATATGTATTGGGCCCGAGGCCGTAGCTTATTCAGATAAATAGGTTGTTCATCATTTAGAAGAGGGAGTATTCATATCCTTACTTCCTTTGTTCAGTTCATTTATCAGTTATCAGTTCAGTTATCAGCTATCAATTCAGTTATCAACTATCAGTTCAGTTATCAACTATCAGTTCAGTTATTAGTTATTAGTTATTAGTTATCATTTCATTTATCAGTTATGAGTTTATCAGTTCAGTTATCAGCTATCATTTCAGTCATCAGCTTAGTTTCAGTTTCAGCATTTATAATTCTTTCTTTCAGTTGCTTTACATACCAGTGCAATTCAAATGTACTGACGTCCCTTTTGCCCGGGGCCTACATCTCACGATGCAGGTAATGATTTACAGGTTGATGATTCAGAGCGCTAAGATTCTCGTAACAGCTATGTGGTGATCCCCAGTTCGTTCGGGAAATTATCATTACCTTATAGTCTTTAGTATTTTTAGACGATCAGTGTTTTCAGTACTTCATTAGAGGCTTCATAGACTAGAGTAATAGTTAGACAGAGTCGCAGACTTCTCATATTAAGCCATGTTGGCTATAAATATGTTTCAGAATTGTATTAGTATTTCCGCACTTTGATTTATATCGTTCAGACTATCAATATATCAACATGTGTTAGTTTATCTTCCGCATTCAGTATGTTGTGATATCACATGTTGATTTAGCCAGCCAGTTGGTTCGCTCGGTCACATGAAGTCAGGCACTGAGTGTCGTGTTACGTCCAGGCCAATGTTCGGGGCGTGACAGCTAGGTTGCTTAGAAATGTGGATTACTTCCTAGGGTGTTGGTGTGAAAATGGGGCACATGTCGTTCGGTCTGTTTTATCAGTTTAGTTGAGATTTTCGTGGAGTGGATGACTCTCGAGAATGGTTCTGATGGATTCAAGGTTTATATGTAACAATTGGGAATCTTCAGGATGTGTATTTGGCTAGAAACTGAGATTTACATTGGAAGGCGTCAAGATTTGTGGTATTTCTATATCGTTGTGGGTTCTACATTTTTGTATCAGGAACGGGAAAGAATAGCTTAAATTCATAGAAAGTCTCTTTAGAGTAAGTATTTGAGTTGTGGTACTTTTGGGGGACTTAAGAGAACATTTAGCGGCTTATGAGCCTTAAGGCGGTGTGGTTTTGTGCTAGGGTCTCGCGTGGTGAGTTTCGGTTGAGGATTTTGGTATTATGGAAAGGAGAAGAATCAATTTGAAGGCAATTCAGAAGGATTTCGGAGAAATAGGACAACTTGGTAGTAGGTTGGATCGGCATAGTAATAAGTAAGACCGGTTCTTTGGGTGCTTATGATGTGGTAAGGTTCTACGTGTGATTCCTGGAAATGCTCTTGGGTTTTGGCGACCTATGTAGCATGGTTGAGTTAGAGGAATTCAGTTCTGACGGTTTTGTTAAGTGCAAAATGGATTTCGGAGAGTTCTTGGTCTCTACCATGTTTTGAGATGTATATTTCCTATTGGTGCGTGGGTCATGTGGCATATTATAATTTTCTCCAGAATGAAATCAAATGGAAAGTTCTTAGCTAATTGGGTATGTAGTTTCTTGCGACTCAGAGTGGATTTTGAGATTTGTCATTTCTTTCATATGGCGGCATAATGGGTGCGATGTGTGGTGTAGTATTGAGATTTGCAGGTGGAAGGTCATGATGCTATTTTGAAAGGAAGGTTATGAATTCTTAGGCGGAATGGACGATCTCAGATGACTAGATAGATGATATTACTTCTAAATATGACTTGATGAAGGTGTAAGTTTCAGAAGAGGCAATGTGTTTTGATTTATGGATACTTCATTGATGTGGTGGCACTCTCTTAGTTGGTTGGCTGCGGATATTCAAATTTTTCCTTGTAACACATGCGAATATAGGGGTATTCCTCGTGGTATGATCGTGTATTGGAGAATTATTAGACATTCAGGCGGCAAAGTTGAGATCGGATATGGTGATTCGTGTGCTATGTGGATTTGGAGATTGGGAACTCTAATGAGTAGATGATTTCATAGTTGTAGGTTGTGGAGACATAGCCAAGGTTAGTCAGAGGATAGTATGTGTTGTGATTCAGTCATTTGGTCCTTCAGAGGGTTATTTGTCTATGTGGATGACCGGATTGATTTGGGGTTCATTAGTAGGCCCAATTGGGATAGGTGTTTTACACCGAGTCTGATTGGTTGGTTCGTAGTGCTATTGTTGAGGGACGTTCCATTCAGTTGCTGTTGGGCTTATTTGTGTTCTGGAATGATTTATGAGTTACTCTTCCATGCTACGAGGGGTTGCGATTCGTTGGTTTTAGGCACACATGGTGCAGTTCTATTGTGGTCTTATAGCAAAATTTGAGTGAGATGAGTAATTGGGTATTGCATGATTGAGGCGTATTGGTTATGTTCTTTCGGGTTTCATGTGGCATTGTATCGTCCGATTCTCCGTAGTGATGGTAATGCACTTAGAGTATTTGATGTCGAATTTTGCGTGGTTATTGATTTGAGCAAGCGGAGCGAGGTATATAATATGGACAAGCGTTTGGATGGGGGTCACGCATTGCAGAGAAGTTATGTTGAGGTATGATCCTTGTGTGTTGTATTCGTGTGTTTTGGTTCTGCGGTGTGTGATGAGTTCTTAGCACTGCGTTGTGGTGATACCCATTGATCTTGTAGGACGGTTCTCTTGTTTGATGTCATTTTCCGTGTTTGAGTACATTTGGAATGTTGCTTATTAGTGCATGAACTGCACATGTTGTGGCTTTAAGCTGTATTGAAGCGTCGTGTCACTAGAGTGGTTGTGTTGGATGAGATGAGGTCATCAAACCTAGAATGGGTGCTATCAGATCTGGTTGCGGTATATTTGGGAGGATATCGATGGTGATCGACTTAGAATTTTGCTGTAGTTCCTATCGAAGGAGAGGGAGTTCCACCACTTGTTGATCCGACGAATGGTTATGGGTTTCTGCGTGTTTCTTTCATCATTGGCAATATATGAAGGTGTTAGAATGGGTTTCTATTTGATAATAGGTTTATTACCGGAAATGGGATGTTCTGAGCAGGCACTGTGATTATAAATTATTGCTACGAGTGTTAGAGTTATGTGGGATATCATGTGATTTCATCTTGAGTTATGGTTATGGTTGGATACAGATTGTTCAGACTTATACAATGTGTATATACGAGATTCTGATCTTATAGAAAATTTTGAATGTGAAAATTTGGATTCTAAGGCTTGGGCTAGGTTGGATGAAGAATTTTTTTTATGTTGTGTTATCAGACATATATGGGTGTAATGACCCGACCGGTAATTTCGTAGAATCTGCATTATTATTACTGTTTGTGACTTATCATGCATTGGTTATACTATTTAAAATATGTTGTAGTCGGTTCGCTCGGGTTCAGAATGGTTGTAGTGGGAATTGAGACACTTAGTCTCTAAAAAATAGCCTTATAGTTGGAAAAGTCAACTAGGAGTTGACTTATTGGTAAACGACCCCGGAATGCAGATTTTATGGCTCGGATAACTTCGTTAGCTGATTTGGGACTTAGGAGTGTGATCGAAATGTATTTTCGATGTCCAGTGTATAATTAGGCTTGAATTGGCGAAAGTTAGTTTTTGGCGATTTTCGGTGGGCAGTGGAAAATAGGCTATCGGGGTCGGAATGGAATTTCTACAGCTGGAACAGGTTCGTAATGTCATTTGGATAAGTGTGCAAAATTTCAGGTCAATCGGAGGTGTTTTGGATAGTTTCGGCATCATTGGTGGAATTTAGGAATTTCAAAGTTCATAGGGTTGAATTTTATGTGATTTTGGTGTTGTGATGTTATTTTGGGTGTTTCGAGGTCTCCACTAAGTTTGAATGATGTTATGGGGTGTGTTGGTAGGTTTGGTTGAGGTCCCGGGGGCCTCGGGTGAGTTTCGGGTGGCTAACGGGTGATTTTTGGCCTTGGGATATAGCTGATCTGGTGTTGCTGTTGCAGAAGATTTTTACCCTATGCATTCGCGGAGGGTGTCACATGTTCGCATAGGGGACCTGGGGAGCTGAGGGATTTTCTTCTGTGCATTCGCGAGCATAGAGGCGCGAACGCGGGGGTATCAATGCGTTCACGTAGAGTAGAGGTTGTTGAGGATCAACCAGGCCCATTGGTCTATGTGTTCGCGGGGCCTGGGGTGCGTTCGCATAAGGTGGGGCTGGTTGTACTGTGCGTTCGCAGGCGTGTAGCCGTGTTCGCGTAGAGGAAAATAAGTCTGTTGGAAATTTGTTCTATGCGACGCGGTCGTTTTGACGCGTTCGCGATGAAGAAAGATTGGGCAGTATATAAAAAGCCCATACGCGACCTTTGCCCACTTTTCCACCATTTTAAAGGGGTTTAGAGCTTTTTGAGGGTTTTTGAAGAGGGAAACGTTTGTTCTTTATTGGGGTAAGCTTTTTGGACTCATTAACTCGATTATGTGTAATTAATGACCAAATTAACAGTGTTTAATTGGGGAAAATCAGTGGAAAAAGGGAGATCTAGGGCTTGAGTTTAAGAGACCTTTTAAGGGTGATTTGAGGGTCATTTGGACTTCGATTTCAGCATTCTTTATATATACAGACTCGTGAGATGATGAAGATCGTTTTGGTATAAATTTTGTCGAGTTTCGAGACGTGGGCCTGGGGGTCGGGTTTTGGCTAATTTCGGGAATTGTGCATGAAGTTGATACTTTTCTATTGGGTTTCATCCCCCTAGCATATATTGATGTGAAAAATCTGAACTTGATAGATTTGGAGCACTCTGAAGTTGATTCGAGGGGCAAGCGTGTTGCGGAGTAGCTTTTCGGGCTAGTTTGAGGTACGTCATGTCTTTAAATCCTGTTCTGAGGGTATGAAACCCCGGACTTTACTTTCTTTCACTGTTTTGGAGTGTTGCACACACTGGATGACGAGTGTGGGGCATGCACGAGTTGAGAAATTGGGAATTTGTTCCTTCTGAGGAAACTATTGAGTTGCGAAACTGCTTTTAAAGCATATGTTAAATAATATTACTTTGGGCTATAAGCCATGTTTGGGGCCTAGTGCCGATCTGTTTTAACCCCTTGGGGGCTATTTTCTAATATTCCTCACGTAATAAATATGATTTTACACTCAGTGTTTCTTGTTAAATTGGTTTATACTCAGATTTGTGATAATATTATTTCCTGAAATGAAATGCTATTTTGGGTCGAGAACCCCGTTTATTTATGGCCCGCGTGGTATGTTGAGAGTGTCTGACTGAGTGAGGCCGAGGGCCAATACTATAAGGATATTTATGATATGAGAGAGGCCGACTGCCTAAGTGATTGATGCCATGATTTGGCTGTTTATAGCGCTTGGGCTGTAGGAGCCCTCCGGAGTCTATACACATCCCTAGTGAGCGCAGGTACCTACTGAGTGCGAGTGTCGAGTGCCGAGTGCCGAGTGATTGGGAGGTATGAGTGACTGTGAGGTGCTGAGTGACTGTTACTGAGTTATGGTGAGGTGCCGAGTGACTGATTATGAGTGATGATCTGGCCCGAGGGGCAGTTTATGATGATATTTTTGTCGAGTTCTGATTATGATTCATTTCATTCTTTTATACTGATATTTGGGAAATTTTACTGCGAAACATTGGAAACTATACTTTTTCAAAGGATGTTTACGGAAATTGGTTTTCAAACATATGTACTAAATGTATACTTTATTAAGACTCAGTATTTTACTATTTGTGAATTGGTGTTTAGTTGCTGTGTGTTTATTATCTTCAGACTTGATTTATTTTCATTACTACTGAGTTGGCGTACTCATCATTACTCCCTGCACCTCTGTGTGCAGATCCAGGTACTGGTTCTGAGCAATAGTCATTTGCGTCCCTTCGGCGTCAGCATTCGGGATTTCGAGGTAGTTGTCTAGCGTCCACAGCTTCTCCATTTCCCTTCCTTCATTAGTATTTAGTATTTTGTTTTGAGACATTGTTTTATGCCATTAGCAGTGTTAGTATTATTCTTAGATGCTCTTGATCAGTTGACTCCAGTTCTGGGGAATGGTTTTAGACTGTTAGATTATATCACGTTCTGTTAAAGACTTAGAAGATTTTACATTTGCTATTAATGATTTTGGTAAATTTTATTAAAGGAATTGTGTAATTATGTGATAGTGGATAGCCTAGTTCCACGATAGGCGCCATCACGACCAGTTAGGATTTGGGGTCGTGAAAAGTTGGTATTAGAGCTCTAGGTTACATAGGACTCAACGATCATGAGCAGGTTTAGTAGAGTCTTGCGGATTGGTACGGAGACGTCTGTACTTATCTTCGAGAGGCTACAGAACTTTTAGGAAAAATCTCATTTTCTTGAACTCTATCGTGCCATTCTATTGATTCTGGAAATCTAAACTTCTGTTGTTTCATTCTCTCACAGATGGTGAGGACACGCGCTACGGATCAGGGTGACCAGACACCAACTAGACCCACGAGGAGTCGAGGCCGTAGTGGAGTTAGGGGACCAGCCCGTGCAGTAGTCGGGGCAGTACCAGTGGATCCCCCTGCTATTCAGGATCAGGTTCTCGCCGAGGGTGCTCCAGCGGGACAAGCTCAAGCACCGGCAGTGCCTATTGTCATTTCGGGTCTTCAGGAGACCCTGGCCCAGATCTTGACAGTGTGTACCTGTTTGGCTCAGGCAGTTGCTATGTCTACTACTGCAGCTACATCTCAGGCCGAGGGAGGCACTCAGACTCCAGCTGCCCGGACACCTGAGCAGGTTGTACAGGGTCTTCAGGCATCGGGGGCAGTTCCAGCTCAGCCGCTTGCTCCAGTTCAGGACTATGTGGTCCCAACTATGCCCGAGGATGAGCAGCGCATGATGGAGAGGTTCAGTAGACTTCAGCCTCCAACTTTCAGCGGCACAAAGGGAGAGGATGCCCAGGATTTTCTGGATAAGTGCCAGAGGATACTCCGTACTGCTGGTATTCTGGAGACCAATGGGGTCTCGTTTGCTACACTTCAGTTTGCTGGTGCTGTTTTCACTTGGTGGGAGGCATTTGAGAGGCGTAGGCCTGTTGGTTCAGCACCCCTCACTTGGTAGCAGTTCTCCACGATCATTTTGGTGAGGTACGTTCCTCAGTCCCATAGAGAGGAGCAACACAAGCAGTTTGAGTAGCTGCGCCAAGTAGAGTTGTTAGTTACACAGTATGAGATGCGGTTTTCTGAGTTGGCTCGACATGCTTCTGAGTTAGTCCCTACTGATAGGGAGAGGATCAGGAGGTTTGTAGATTGTCTCACGTATCAGCTTCAGATCTTGATGACTAGGGAGAGGGTGTCAGGTGCCACATTCGAGCAGGTTGTTTACATTGCTCGGGATATTAAGTCGGTTCGCACGTAGGAGCGTGAGGAGAGGGAGGCCAAGAGGCCTCGAGGATCAGGTAGCTTCAGTGGTGCCCCTCCCAGAGGGCAGTTTCAGCATAACAGAGGTTGCCCATTTAGACCTCCTCAGCCAGTCCGCCCAGCTTATAGTGGTGCATCTTCGGGGCAGGGTCCCTGGAGCTCTCATCCGGGACGTTCTTCCTTTAGTGAACTTCCAGGTCAGAGCTCCTCTAGAGCATCATCATTCTAGGGTTCTTCTATGCATGTGAGGGATATCATGTGATTGAGTTATGAGGGATATCATGTGATTTCATCTTGAGTTATGGCTATGGTTGGATACAGATTGTTCAGACTTATACAATGTGTATATACGAGATTCTGATCTTATAGAAAATTTTGAATGTGAAAATTTGGATTCTAAGGCTTGGGCTAGGTTGGATGAAGAATTTTTTTTATGTTGTGTTATCAGACATATATGGGTGTAACGACCCGGCCGGTCATTTTGTAGAATCTGCATTATTATTACTATTTGTGACTTATCATGCATTGGTTATACTGTTTATGATATGTTGGAGTCGGTTGGCTCGGGTTCAGAATGATTGTAGTGGAAATTGAGACACTTAGTCTCTAAAAAATAGCCTTATAGTTGGAAAAGTCATCTGGGAGTTGACTTATTGGTAAACAACCTCAGAATGCATATTTTATGGCTTGGATAGCTTCGTTAGGTGATTTGGGACTTAGGAGTGTGATCGGAATGTATTTTCGATGTCCAGTGTAGAGTTAGGCTTGAATTGGCGAAAGTTAGTTTTTGGCGATTTTCAGTCGGCAGTGGAAAATAGGCTATCGGAGTCGGAATGGAATTCCGACCGTTGGAACAGGTTTGTAATATCATTTTGGATAAGTGTGCAAAATTTCAGGTCAATCGGAGGTGTTTTGGGTAGTTTCGGCATCGTTGGTGGAATTTAAGAATTTCAAAGTTCATAGGCTTGAATTTTATGTGATTTTGGTGTTGTGATGTTATTTTGGGTGTTTCGAGGGCTCGACTATGTTTGAATTATGTTATTGGGTGTGTTGGTAGGTTTGGTTGAGGTCCCGGGGGCCTCAGATGATTTTCGGTTGGCTAACGGGGTGATTTTTGGCCTTGGAATATAGCTGATATGGTGTTGCTGTTGCAAAAGATTTTTACCCTCTGTGTTCGCGGAGGGTGTCACGCGTTCGCATAGGGGACCTGGGGAGCTGAGGGATTTTCTTCTGTGCGTTCGCGAGCTTGGAGGTGCGAACGCGGTGAGTTGAGTGGGCTGGGCATCGCGAACGCGGGGGTAGCAGTGCGTTCGCGTAGAGTAGAGGTGGTTGAGGATCTCCCAGGCCCATTAATCTATGCGTTCGCGGGGCCTGGGGTGCGTTTGCATAAGGTGGGGCTGGTTGTACTGTGCGTTCGCGATCGTGTAGCCGCGTTCGCGTAGAGGAAAATAAGGCTGTTGGAAATTTGTTCTATGCGAACGCGGTTGTTTTGACGCGTTCGCGATGAAGAAATCCTGGGCAGTATATAAAAAGCTCATACGCGACCTTTGCCCACTTTTCCACCATTTTTAAACGGGATTAGAGTTTTTTGAGGGTTTTTGAATAGGGAAACGTTTGTTCTTCATTGAGGTAAGATTTTTGGACTCATTAACTCGATTATATGTGATTAAGGACCAAATTAACAGTGTTTAATCGGGGAAATTCAGTGGAAAAAGGGAGAACTAGGGCTTGAGTTTAAGAGACCTTTTAAGGGTGATTTGAGGGGTCATTTGAAATCCGATTTCAGCGTTCTTTATATGTACAGACTCGTGAGATGATGAGGATCGTTTTGGTATAAATTTTGTCGAGTTTCGAGACGTGGGCCCGGGGGCCAGGTTTTGGCTAATTTCGGCAATTGTGCATAAAGTTGATATTTTTCTATTGGGTTTCATCCCCCTAGCATATATTGATGTGAAAAATCTGAACTTGATAGATTTGGAGCACTCGGAAGTTGATTCGAGGGGCAAGCGTGTTGCGGAGTAGCTTTTCGGGCTAGTCTGAGGTAAGTAATGTCTTTAAATCCTGTCCTGAGGGTATGAAACCCCCGACTTTACATCCTTTCACTGTTTTGGAGTGACGCACACACAGGATGATGAGTGTGGGGCGTGCACGAGTTGAGAAATTGGGAATTTGTTCCTTCTAAGGCAACTATTGAGTTGCAAAACTGCTTTTAAAGCATATGTTAAATAATATTACTATGTTTTATATATATTTGGGCTGTAAGCCATGTTTGGGGCCTAGAGCTGTAGACATGTAATTTTTGACCCTCTCCGAGATTTTATACTTTTTAGCGTTTAAATATTTAGTTTAAACCTAATATCGCTATTTTAACTAGTTTTAACTCTTTTACTTAATTTTATCCCAAAAATTAGAAAAAATACAAAAATAGTTTCGCTTTGAATATCTTATTTTATTTTAATAGTATACGTTAATTAATTAAGAGTGATTCCTATATTTTATAAATATATTATACTTTTTTAGCTCAATTCGGACCTAGCCCATTAACCCCTTGGCCCAAATAGCCTTAGCCCATACCCACTACCCTAAAAATCCTAATACCAGCCCTAAAACACGGACTACACCCATCAACACCTTAACCATGGCTTTCGCCTAGCAACTCCACCCTAACCACCCCTGCCCAGCCGCCGCCGGCCAGCCTTCCCACCCCCTCTCAACTTCCTTTACCACCCTTCACCATATACGTCCTAACACACACAAACCCTATTAACAGCCCCTCTCCATTTTTTGTCTAGCGTAGCCCCACCCTAGATCCCCTTCACGCTGCCGGACGGCCACCAGCTCCCACTCACTCATCTCTCACCCTCCCACGCCACCAACAACCTCTAGCCAGCCGCCTCTCCAAGCGATCCCTTCTCCAAAATAGCCGCCAGCAACTCCGGCCGCCTCCCTTTACCAACCAGTCGACCACCGACGAAACTCCACCACGCCGGCAGCCACGAAAACGCTGGAAACCAGCTCCCCCTCTACGCGCTGTCTCTCATTCGACTCCCTCCCTATAAGCCAGCCACCACAGTCAACAAGACACACACAGACACAAACAGAGGGAACGGGACAGGAAAGACGAGAAAAACCAGTCGAAAAACCAAAAAGAAAAACCAGGAAAAAACAAAAATATACAAATTCTATTTCTTTCAATTTGTCGATTCTGTTTTTTTGTGTCTAAGGATGAATTTTGATTAAAATGTGGGATTGAATTCGGGCTTGGTTGAGTTTCCGGTGGCGCGTCGAGATTCCGTCCGGTTTCCAGCTTTCCTGCCCCGATTCGAGTGTCCGTCCGCGATTTGTTGTAATTTTGAATTCATAGCAGTAAACAATCAATTTTCAGGTAATTGAGGTTCATTTCTCTTTCTCTGCCTAATTTGACATTTTTCAATCCTTACTTTGGTTAATTTCTTTGATGTGTTTATATGCACTCATCTGTTTGTTACTCAAATTCATTTGATAAGCGTTTGGCTATAGATTGTCTGTTTTGTTCCTAAAGTATATTTGTTGGACTGACATATGTTGGGATCGGCCTAATTAAAAATGGAAAATTATTTCTTCATGTTGTTAGAGTCAAAGAACATTGGATATTGCATGCACCCTATGTCGTTTCATCTCTTTTAGTTAAATTCGCTAGGAGCATGCTTAGGCCGTCATCCCGGGGTAGGCAAATTTTAGGTCTTTAATTCTATTTTGTTTGAGGTAAGAGGTCGCTCCCTTTAGTTTATTATTCGGGGAATGCCCCACGAAATTTTGTATATATTATTATCCGGGGTATGCCCCGAAGTATATGTAATTGATGGCCGAAGACTGGATGACGCAAGGACACGTAGAATAGAACTTTAGCATTTTATTTTATTTTTGTTCTTTTCTTTTTTAAGGTTGGGACGACCTCGAGCCTCCTTCGTGTTTATTTTTGCTTTTGGTGTTTTCACTTCAACTTGAGTATCCTATAAAGCCAACTTGATCATGTACGCAACTGTACTAGTTACGGGACTCGGGGAATGCCTAACACCTTTTCCCCGATCCAAAGGAACCCCCTTACCCGAATCTCTGGTGCAGACTTAGTGTAAGAGTCAAATGTGTTTTGAAAGGGAATTGTCATTTCTATTTAAATTTAAAAAGTGGTGACCTGGCACACCGAAACCAAATGTCAGGTGGCGACTCTGAGTTAAATCCTTTGAAACACAATTTTTTGTCACTTTCAAAATTGTAAACCCTTTTTGAGCTTCACAAAACCTTTTTATCATTTTAAGAGGGTTTAGCAAAGTTTGTTAAAAAATGGGTGTGACATCTCTGGCGACTCTGTTGGGGAATTGCAGGTTCGAGCTGATACTTGATCTTGTTGGCTTTTAGGATATTCAGTTGAGGTGTTTGTTTTCTTTATTTGCTTTGTTTATTCAGTTTATTTGTTTTATTCCTTGTTTTTTAGTTATTTGTTTATCGTTTTTCCTTATGTGTTACCTCTTTATAAATGTCATCATTTGCATAACCATGAGTATTCTTTCTGCAACAAGTCTCGGAGTATGCGTCGTGTACATGAACTCTTTGTTGAGTCACCCTTATTTTAGGAGGGGGAGCCGTCGGACATATGGAGTAGGTGGAAAGCTTAAGCAGCCACCATCGACCATACGCTCCCACGAATTGCCTTATTAGTGAACCCTAAACTTAGGTCAGCCTTTGGGTCATTTTTATTTGTATCATGTCATTTAGACCTAGTAGGGCTCGGTCCTAGGTACCGTGTCCCTTTGTATGAGGCCTATCCAATTTTTGTCAAAATGGGTCCATGGCCCAAAAGGACATTCAATCATCCCTATATGATACATGTTGCATTTTTTAGGGTAGAAATATCATTTGGTGGACTAATATTTGGGAAAGAGTGTGAAAAATGAAGCAAGTGGGGCCCAGTTATATTTTTCTTTCACAACTTTTTAAAACAAAAAGAAAAAAAAATGAAAATGAAAAATCCAAATTTTTTTTACACTTTCCCATCATTTTCCAAAAAAAAAAAAAAAAAGATAAGATTTTACATTTTTCCATCATTTTCCAAAAATCAAAAAAAGAGAGAAAAGGAAAGTCCAAAATGATTTTATATTTTTCCATCATTTTCCAAAAATCAAAAAGAGAGAGACAAAGAAAATCCAAAAAAAATTACATATTTCATTATTTTTCAAAAAGACAAAAAATATGTTTTTCAAATTTGTGTTTTTTTTAAATTATTTCATATCCAATCTTCCCGAACTACGCATACCTGATTCTCGTCTTTCGGGGCGAGATACGTAGGCAACCCACATAGGGTCCGATATTCCTAGTGAGTTTTAGGTTCTTGGCTTCGCGGGGTTTTAGCCAAATCTTGCATGTTTAGCCACGTTTGGCCACATAGGTTGTTTTTGCAAAATAAGGTTATTATCTCAAAGTGGCTTGTTATCCAGTGTATTAGAGCCCTAAGTCTAAATCCAGATTCCCATTGCTGCTGATATCTCCCCACAACCTTTTCACACTCCACCTCCCAAAACCACCTCAAAGGAGTCAATGAGTCACTTGGTGAAAACAATATGATTGAAATTGGTGAAGGTCCCAGTAATTTTGATGTGCAATTTAGTGGCTAAGATGTCGAGCTTGGTGATTGGAAAGACACTCCTTTTCTTGGCTAGCCAAGAAGGAGTTTTGGTGGTTTATTTTCTTGTCATTTCTGTCGTCCAGATTATTTCAGGGTTGTAATCTGGATATGGTCTTGTGGCTCAAACCCTTCTTCTTCTTATTTTGCCTAGTTTGTTTTATTGTAGTAACTCGTCTACTGTTATCTAAGATCGTTCTAGGGTTGTAACCCATGTCTATTTTGCTTGTTTTGTTCAAACCCGTTTCACCATCTGTCTAATGCAATCTTTTGTTTTCCAGTAGTTCTAGTCAGTTTTTTCTTTTAGGTTACTTTTTCCTTTATAGTTCTTTTCATGCCGACTCTAGTGATATGACATGCATGCATAATTCTCAGCCTGATCTTGAAAGTTAGTTTAATCATGAAGCAATGACAGTTTTGAATATGATAAAAGGATGCATTTGAGGAAACAAGTAAAGATTCACGCATTCTGAGATAACCTGAAGATTGAGTTGAGTGAAACTGATGCAGTTAGTCTGGGAAATCAAAAGGTTGATGAGAATATACTACCAGGGAATGTCTCTCAAGTAGTTTGAGGTAGATCAGTCAGTGCTGAAATGCATTCTTCCACATCGAGATAAGGTTAAATCAAGTTTGCTTCAAACTGGCGATGCTCATTCATCGGGATAAAGGTATTGCCCATTGGCACTTTGTGTTTGTGTTGATGCCATCAAGAAACAGTGTGCATGGTTCTTCTACTTATTTTCGATTGCATGTTTGTACTTGGCACTTTTAAAGTTTGGTATGACGAAGGCATTTTATTCTGCTACCCCAAAATACTTTTATCTTTTGCTACCCATTTTGAGCCTAATTTATTTTATTTCATACCCCTCTTTTGGAATCAGAAGTAGAGTTAGAAAAGAAAAAGAAAAAGAAAAAGAGAAAAGAAGAAAAAGAAAGGAAAAGAAAAAAGAGAAAAGAAAAAAAAAGAAGAAAAAAAAAAGAGAAAAAGAAAGAAAGATGAAAAAAGTCAGGCCAGGTTGGAACTACGTTCGACCTGATTCCTTTTTAGGATACGTAGGCAGGCTTACTCTAAGGTTCGGTCCCATCAAAACAAAAATCCAAAAAAAATATAAACGAAAAAAAGGGATTCCCCAGACTCCAAGAAACTTGGGCAGAAGTTTTAATTTTGGCCAAAAGATCTGATTCCAAAAGTTGTAATTTTGAACCCTTTTATCTTAAATCATTTTGACCTTCATGCCACATTTTCTTTTTAACCTTGTCCAAAAGCCTACATTACGGTTCAAAGAAAGACCTTCTGATCAATCTTTGAAGATGCCAAGTCAAGCGAGATAGAGGTATGATTTACGTCATGGGTAACACTGTGTTCATGGTGAGCTGAGAAAATTTAAAATGAGAGAGTCTTTTTGGTGAAAACCCTCACGGGCACCGTAAGGCGATGGTGAGCTGAGAGAAAATTAAAATGAGAGAGTCTTATTGGTGAAAACCCTTGCGGGCACCATAAGACAATGGTGAGTTGAGAGATGAACAAATGAGAGAGGCTTGTTGGTTAAAACCTTCGAGGCACTACAAGTTGAATGAGGCTCGTGACCTTACAAAGAAATTGGATCATTGAAAGCCAAGTTTTGAAGTATGAAGACATGGCATGAACTGAAAATATGATTGGTTGGACGGATTAGGCTGATCAATCTGAAATGCATGTCATGATCATTGGAGCTAGCTTCTTCACTCAGATAAGACTGTTTATTTTCTCCATTCTTCTTCACATAGTCATCTTTGTTCAAAATTTTCCTTTGTTCCTTTTGCCAAAAATCACTTCATTGTGATCTTTGAGTCTATCTTTATGAGTCTCTTTCGAGTTAGCCCTTGTTGAACAAGCAGGAAAGAATTCCAAAGCCTACTGCCAGCTTTTAAATTGCACAGAGCAGAGTTCGGCCAAGCACATTACAAGTGACAAGATTCAGAATGAGCAGTATGGTGATAACTGAAGTTCAGGTGGCAAGGTGATTCTTGAGTCTTGAAAAATACTAAGATTCGTCAATTTTCATAATGAAAACACTATGCAACAAGTGAATGTAAGAGGTTCAGGTCATCTAGAGGTTTTGTGGTCCAGTTTCGATCAAAAGGTCAAATAATCCATTACTGGCCCGAAGCAGCTCATCAGAATGAAGCATGGCAGTGGCAGGAGCAGACACTCAGCAATAACGCCACAAACTGACCTCCACGTTTTCAAACTAACAAGATTTTATTTGTCTGAAACATGGGCAAGAAAATTTGTTTGATTTGCAGGGACCCTCTATGAGTAAAAAGCATGGTTCAGGGGCAAGAAATTTTGTTCTTTCTACAGAGATCCTCCAGGAAGAGAGCCTGGCTTAGGTAAGTTCATTCACGCTTTTCAGGACCCTCCTGGATAATGGGATTTAAGTTTTAAGTTTTTAGGACCCTCCTGGATAATGGGATTTAGGTTTTAAATTCTCAGGACCCTCTTGGATAATGGGATTTTAATTTCAAATTTTCAAAGATTTAGTTTTCAAGTTCTCAGGACCCTCCTAGAAAATGGGATTTAGTTTTTAAGTTTTCAAGACCCTCCTGGATAATGGGATTTGCTTTTAAAGTTTCAAGGATTTACTTTTAAGTTCTCAGGACCCTCCTGGATAATGGAATTTAGTTTTCAAGTTCTCAGGACCCTCCTGGATAATGAGATTAAGGTTTTACATTTTCAGGACCCTCCTGGATAACGGGATCTAGGTTTTAAGTTTTTGGAACCCTCATGGAAAATGGGATTCAACTAACACTCACAAATGTTCCTGGTACAAACTGGGGCAGAAAATTTTCTTTGTTTTGTCTGTTTTATCGTGATTGCAGGCGCCCACCTGGATAATGAGGGAATACATTTCAAGTTAAGCCACCAGGCGCCCACCTGGAGAATGAGGGAATACATTTCAAGTTAAGTCATCAGGCACCCACCTGGAGAACGAGGGAATACATTTCAAGTTAAGTCATCAGGTGCCCACCTGGAGAACGAGGGAATACATTCCAAGTCAAGTCATCAAGCGCCCACCTGGAGAACGAGGGAATACATTTCAAGTCAAGTCATCAGGCGCCCACCTAGAGAACGAGGGAATACATTTCAACTTAAGTCATTAGGCGCCCACCCGGAGGACGAGGGAATACATTTCAATCTAAGTCATCAGGCGCCTACCTGGAGAACGAGGGAATTCATTTCAAGTTAAGTCATCAGGCGCCCACTTGGAGAACGAGGGAATACATTTCAAGTTAAGTCATCAGGCGCCCACCTGGAGAACGAGGGAATACATTTCAAGTTAAGTCATCAGGCGCCCAACTGGAGAACGAGGGAATACATTTCAAGTAAGTCATCAGGCGCCCACCTGGAGAACGAGGGAATACATTTCAAGTTAAGTCATCAGGCGCCCACCTGGAGAACGAGGGAATACATTTCAAGTTAAGTCATCAGGCGCCCACCTGGAGAACGAGGTAATGCATTTCAAGTTAAGACATCAGGCGCCCACCTGTAGAACGAGGGAATTCATTTCAAGTGAAGTCATCAGGCGCCTACCTGGAGAACGAGGGAATACATTTCAAGTCAAGTCATCAGGCGCCCACCTGGAGAACGAGGGAAAACATTTCAAGTCAAGTCATCAGACGCCCACCTGGAGAACGAGGGAATTCATTTCAAGTCAAGTCATCAGGCACCCACCTGGAGAACGAGGGAATTCATTTCAAGTTAATTCATCATGCGCCCACCTGGATAACGAGGGAATTCATTTCAAGTTAAGTCATCAGGCGCCCACCTTGAGAACGAGGGAATTCATTTCAAGTTAAGTCATCAGGAGGCCACCTGGAGAACGAGGGAATGCATTACAAGTTTTAAGTCAGTAGCAAGTGCCCACCTGGATAACAAGGGAAGTCATTTCAAATTTTAATTCAAGTCAGAAATAGCAGAAGCCCGCCTCAAGAATGCGAGCCAATAGTTCGAGATGCACAACAAGACTGTAGAAGATTCAAGGCAGAAGAGTAGATATGATTTTGTAGTTTTTCTTGTAATTTTTATTTTTCATTTGGTTTTATTTTCATGTAAGGACAGGAACCGCGGACCGGAACCTCGGCAGCACCTCAATCGGCTCCCGACCTCGGTATACTCTTTCGCTCCTCTCACTTATGAACTACACGTGGCTTGATTCCTTTATAGCCAAGGATATGTAGGCAGCTTAGATACCAGGGCTCGGTCACATTCTCCTTTCTTTTAGTTTTAGGTCTCTCTAAATAAGTGTCGGGTCAAAAAACCTGTCTAGTCGTTCTTTTTCTGAAAACTCTTCGCGTTTCCAGTCAAAGAGGGGCAACTGTAGACATGTAATTTTTGACCCTCTCCGAGATTTTATACTTTTTATCATTTAAATATTTAGTTTCGGCCTAACATCGTTATTTTACCTAGTTTTAACTCTTTTACTTAATTTTATCACAAAAACTAGAAATAAAATACAAAAATAGTTTCGCCTTTGAATATCTAATTTTATTTTAATAGTATACGTTAATTAATTTATAGTGATTCCTATATTTTATAAATATATTATACTTTTTAGCCCAATTCGGACCTAGCCCATTAACCCCTTGGCCCAAATAGCCTTAGCCCATACCCACTACCCTAAAAATCCTAATACCAGCCCTAAAACACGGACTACACCCATCAACACCTTAACCATGGTTGCCGCCTAGCAGCTCCACCCTAACCACCCTTGCCCAGCCGCCGCCGGCCAACCTTCCCACCCCCTCTCAACTTCCTTTACCACCCTTCACCATCTACGCCCTAACACACACAAACCCTAACCATAACAACCCCTCTCCATTTTTTGTCTAGCGCAGCCCCACCCTAGATCCCCTTCACGCCGCCGGACGGCTACCAGCCACCACTCACTCATCTCTCACCCTCCCACACCACCAACAACCTCCAGCCAACCGCCTCTCAAAGCGATCCCTTCTCCAAAACAGCCGCCATCAACTCCGGCCGCCTCCCTTTACCAACCAGTCGACCACCGGTGAAACTCCACCACGCCAGCAGCCACGAAAACGCCGGAAACCAGCCTCCCCCTCTCCGTCATTGTCTCTCATTCAACTACCTCCCTATAATCCAGCCACCACAGTCAACAAGACACGCACACAGACACAAACAGAGGGAACGTGACAGGAAAGGCGACAAAAACCAGTCGAAAAACCAAAAAGAAAAACCAGGAAAAAAGAAAAATATACAAATTCTGTTTCTTTCAATTTGTCGATTCTGTTTTTTTGTGTCTAAGGATGAATTTTGATTAAAATGTGGGATTGACTCCGTGCTTGGTTGAGTTTCCGGTGGCGAGTCGAGATTCCGTCCAATTTCCAGCTTTCCTGCGTCGATTCGATTGTCCGTCCGGTTCGTTGTAATTTTGAATTCATAGCAGTAAACAATCAATTTTCAAGTAATTGAGGTTCATTTCTCTTTCTCTGCCTAATTTGACATTTTTCAATCCTTACTTTGGTTAATTTCTTTGATGTGTTTATCTGCGCTCATCTGTTTGTTACTCAAATTCATTTGATAAGCGATTGGCTATAGATTGTCTGTTTTGTTCCTAAAGTATATTTGTTGGGCTGACATGTGTTGGGATCGACCTAATTAAAAATGGAAAATTATTTCTTCATGTTGTTAGATTCAAAGAACTTTGGATATTGCATGCACCCTATGTCGTTTCATCTCTTTTAGTTAAATTCGCTAGGGGCATGCTTAGGCCGTCATCCCGGGGTAGGCAAATTTTAGGTCTTTTATTCTATTTTGTTTGAGGTAAGAGGTCGCTCCCTTTAGTTTATTATCAGCGGAATGCCCCACCAAATTTGTATATATTATTATCCGGGGTATTCCCCGAAGTATATGTAATTGATGGCCAAAGACTGGATGATGCAAGGACGCGTAGAATAGAACTTTAGTATTTTATTTTATTTTTGTTCTTTTCTTTTTTTAGGTTGGGACGACCTCGAGCCTCCTTCGTGTTTACTTTTGCTTTTGGTGTTTTCACTTCAACTTGAGTATCCTATAAAGCCAACTTGATCATGTACACAACCGTACTAGTTACGGGACTCGGGGAATGCCTAACACCTTCTCCCCGAGTCAAATGAACCCCCTTACCCGAATCTCTTTGTGCAGACTTAGTTTAAGAGTCAAATGTGTTTTGAAAGGAAATTTTCATTTCTATTTAAATTTAAAAAGCGGTGACCTAGCACACCGAAACCAAATGTCAGGTGGCGACTCTGAGTTAAATCCTTTGAAACACAATTTTTTGTCACTTTCAAAATTGAAAACCCTTTTTGAGCTTCACAAAACCTTTTTATCATTTTAAGAGGGTTTAGCAAAGTTTGTTAAAAAAGGGGTGTGACATCTCTGGCGACTCTACTCGGGAATTGCAGGTTCGAGCTGATACTTGATCTTGTTGGCTTTTAGGATATTCAGTTGAGGTGTTTGTTTTCTTTATTTGCTTTGTTTATTCAGTTTATTTGTTTTATTCCTTGTTTTTTAGTTATTTGTTTATCGTTTTTCCTTATGTGTTACCGCTTTATAAATGTCATCATTTGCATAACCATGAGTCTTCTTTCTGCAACAAGTCTCAGAGTACGCGTCGCATACACGAACTCTTTGTTGAGTCACTCTTATTTTAGGAGGGGGAGCCGTCAGACGTATGGAGTAGGTGGAAAGCTTAAGCAGCCACCATCGACCATACGCTCCCCCGAATTGCCTTGTTAGTGAACCCCAATGGCCAGTATTACTCCTGGTGGAAGAACAGGATGAAGGACCACCTGATTGGAGAAGACTATGAACTCTGGGACATAGTCACTGATGGTCCTCTAGCTACCATGAAGAAGACTGCTGAAGGTGTAGATGTACCAAAGACTAGAGCTGACTGCACTGCTGAGGATCTGAAGAAATGGGAGAAGAATGCAAAGGCCAAAAAGTGGCTAGTGTGTGGACTAGGTCCAGACGAGTATAGCAGAACCCAAAGCTGCACCACTGCCAAAGAAATCTGGGATATCTTGCAAGTAGCCCATGAAGGAACACCTCAGGTAAAAAGATCAAGAGGTACTCTACTATACTCTCAGTATGAAAACTTCACTATGAAAGAAGGAAAGACAATCCAAGAGATATACACAAGGTTCACAACTTTGACAAATGAACTTAAGTCTCTTGGAAGAGTCATTCTTGAAGAGGACAGGGTAGAGAAGATCCTGACAAGGGTCTTACCAATTTCCTGGGAAAGTAAGATCACTGCTATCCAGGAATCCAAAAATATGGCAACCCTCAGATTGGACGAGCTAATTGGAAACCTTACCTCTTATGAACTCAGAAGGCAGATAATGAAAATGGATGCTCTAAATAAAGAGAGGAGTCTAGAACTGAGGATCACTGAGGGAGAAGATCTGGAGGAAGATGAGATGGCCATGATCACCAAAGAATTCAGACACTTTCTCATAAGGAAGGAGGGCCTCTCTAGAGGAGGAAACTTCAACAAAGCAAAAGCTTCCGAAAGGCCAACCAAAGAGGGATGCTACAAGTGTGGAAAGACTGAACACCTTATCAAGAACTGTCCTCAGTGGGAAGTGGAATGGAAAAAGGAGAGATATGAAAGAAGGAACAGGAAGAAGGAACTGGTCCAACCCAAGAAAACCACAACAAAAGCTATGGTTGCTGCTTGGGGGGAAAGTTCAGATAAAGAATCGGAAGATGGTGCGACTGAAGATCAGGCGCTCATGCCAATTGGAGAATCTGATGAGGAATCACGTGAAGAACCAAAGGTAAGTATCTCCCATCTTAAAAACAAAATAAAATTCCTATCTAAAGAAAAACTCTCTGAGTTGCTACTTGATTTCATGGATGATTCTGAAGAAACAACCAAAGAGAAGGATCAACTTTCTAAAGAATGTGCAATGCTAAAAGCAAAATGCATGAACCTGGAAATCAGAGTAAGTGGATCTGAAAAGAAAAACATTGTCTTGTTGAACCAGGTTCATCCACTTGAAACTGAGATTCTGGAACTAAATTCTGAAAACTTAAAACTGAAGCTAGGATCCAGTAAAAAGGTTGTTGATCATTCTCATATCGTGTTAGAATAAAATATGGGAAAACTAAAAGATACGATGTATGCCAAGGATGAACAGATAAGAACACTTAAAGAAGAACTTGGCAAAGTCAAACATGAATTAGATCGAACTTGTAAATGGAATAAATCCTCTGATGCCTTGACATGGCTTCAAGAGAATCATAGTAGCAACCGGAGAGGGCTTGGATTTGGGAGTCAATTGCCTAAGTGGGATTCCAAAAGCAAGTATCTCACTCTTCTTGGGAATAAAATCTGCACCCATTGTGGTAAGACTGGCCACTACAAAATTGAGTGTACTGCAAAAGAGCAGGCCAGTCGAAGAAAAGAGTTTTGTTAAAAAGAAAAACTGGCTACCAATTGGGCTAGAAAAAGCTTGATTCATCCATTCTCTCATAGAAAAGGACCCAAACTAGTTTGGGTTCTTAAAACTAACCCCTGATTTCTTTTTGTAGGTTCAAGTGAGAGGAAGCAGCCAAATTTGGTATTTGGATAGTGGCTGCTCAAAGCATATGACAGGAAACAAGGAACAATTCCTTTCACTTGAAAGCCTCAAATGAGGAAATGTCTCCTTTGGAAATGGAAAGAAAGGTGAAATCATAGGGGTTGGTAAGGTAGGTAAGGATGAGACACGTTCCATTGAACATGTGTACTTGATAGATGGATTGAAATATAGCCTGATCAGTGTGTCACAATTGTGTGACAGAGGTAACCTTGTCGCATTCACTTCCACAAAATGTTTTGTGATCAACTTGCTTACTGACAAGATTGTTTTGCAGGGAAAAAGAATGAATAACATCTATGTCATAGACTTGTCCACACTGTTTGAAAATGAACACACTTGCTTAAGTGTGTTGGATAGTGATCCCCTCCTTTGGCACAAAAGACTTGGTCACGGGAGTCTGAATCAGCTTAACAAATTAGTCTCTACAGACTTAGTGGTAGGGCTTCCTAAAATTAAGTTCAAGGAAGACAAAGTTTGTGAGGCATGTGCAAGGGGGAAGCAGGTAAGATCTTCTTTCAAAAGTAAGAAAATGGTCGGTACCACCAGGACGTTGGAACTGGTTCATATGGACCTCTGTGGTCCTATGAGAACTCTGAGCAGAGGTGGTAAGAAATATGTAATGGTGCTAGTTGATGACTATTCAAGGTTCACTTGGACCTTGTTTCTGACATCTAAGGATGAAGCATTTGATATGTTCACTTCATTTGTTAAGAAAACTCAAAATCAGTTAGGAAATCGACTAGCATCAATAAGATCTGATCATCGTACTGAATTTGAGAATGCAAAGTTTGCTGAGTTCTGTGATGAACATGGTATCAATCAAAACGTTTTTGCCCCTAGCACCCCACAACAAAATGGGGTTGTTGAAAGAAAGAATAGAACTCTTGAAGACATGGCAAAAATCATGCTTCTTTCTAGCAAACTACCCCACAACTTCTGGGCAGAAGCAATAAACATTGCATGCTACATAATAAATAGATGCATGACCAGGCCTCTGGTAGAGAAAACTCCTTATGAATTACTTAAAGGGAGAAATCCCAACATATCCCACCTTAGGGCTTTCAGATGCAAGTGCTTTGTGCACAATAATGGCAAAGATTCCCTAGGTAAATTTGATCCCAGAAGGGATGAGGGAGTATTCTTGGGATATTCATCACATAGAAAAGCTTATAAAGTGTACAATAAAAGAACTATGTGTGTAGAAGAGAGTGTGCATGTTGTCTTTGATGAAACTAACACTCTTTCTAAGAGACAGGAACCAAAATATGAGGAGCTTGGACTGGTGAGAAGTAGTGAACACATTGAAGCAAATACGGAAGATGGAACAGGTGATGGACCAGGTCCAACTCCCCCAAGCAACATGACAGGGGGAACTCAACATGTGCACCCTGGCCCTGATCCTGTTCCACAACAACAAGACACCATGGAACTATCTAGAAGTAAACATTTGGTGCTCAAATGACATAGATACCAGAGTTCTCACCCTATTGAGAACATCATAATAGATTTGACATCTGGAATCAAAACAATATCCTCCTTGAAAACCTGTGTGCGTTTGATGCCTTTATCTCCTTGATTGAACCAAAAAACATTAGTGAAGCCCTACATGATGCTGACTGGGTAAATGCCTTGCAAGAAGAGCTGAATCAATTTGAAAGAAGTCAAGTATAGCACTTGGTACCCAGACCACTAGACAGATCAGGGATTGGCACAAAGTGGGTCTTCAGGAACAAGCTCGAAGAGGATGGAACTGTTACAAGAAACAAGGCTAGACTGGTTGTTCAAGGATATAGTCAAGAAGAGGGAATTGACTATGATGAGACCTTTTCCCCTGTGGCAAGACTGGAGGCAATCATACTTCTTATAGCATTTTCTGCACACATGGAATTCACTCTCCATCAAATGGATGTTAAGAGTGCCTTTCTCAGTGGCTATCTGAAGGAAGATATATTTGTCAAACAACCTCCAGGTTTTGAAATCAAGGAGTCACTTGACCACGTATACAAACTTGAAAAGGCTCTTTATGGTCTCAAACAAGCACCTAGAGCATGGTATGAGCGACTATCAAAATTCCTGCTAGAACATGGGTACAAACGAGGCAAAATTGACAGCACCTTGTTCTTAAAGAAAAAGGGTAAAGAACTCCTGGTTGTGCAAATATATGTGGATGATATTATATTTGGGGCGACTTCTAAAAAATTGAGTAAGGAATTTGCTATACTTATGGGAAGTGAGTTTGAGATGAGTATGATGGGTGAGCTAAACTTCTTCTTAGGCTTGCAAATCAAGCAAAACTCAAATGGAACAATGATCCATCAACAAAAGTATGTGAAACAATTGCTCAAGAAATTTAAAATGGAAGACTTAAAGGAAATAGACACCCCCATAGCCACAACTACAAAATTGGATGTGGATGAACCTGGTTCATTCGTTGATCATAAGCTATACAGAGGGATGATTGGGTCTCTATTATATCTCACTGCCAGTAGACCTGATATTGTGTTCAGTGTAGGATTGTGTGCTAGGTTTCAGGCAAATTCGAAGGAGTCCCACCTAACTGCAGTGAAGAGAATTTTGACATATCTGAAAGGCACCACTGATTTGTGCCTTTGGTATCCTAAAGGTAGTAATTTCGACCTTGTAGGATATGCTGATGCTGATTATGCAGGTTTCTTGGTTGACAGGAAAAGTACTTCAGGCATGGCTCACTTTTTGGGCTCCTGCCTTGTGTCTTGGGCCACCAAGAAACAAAATTCAGTAGCTTTGTCTACTGCTGAGGCTGAGTATGTGGCTGCAGCCTCATGCTGTGCTCAGTTGCTGTGGATCAAGTAACAACTCATGGACTTTGGTATAGATGTGGGATGCATTCCTATTTTCTGTGATAACACTAGTACAATTAGTATGACCAAGAACCCAGTTCATCATAAGAGAACTAAGAACATAGATGTTAGACACCACTTCCTTAGGGATAATTATGAAAAGGGAATGATCACAATTGAATTTTGTGCTACTGACAAGCAAATTGGAGATATCTTTACTAAAGTACTGAGTAGGGAGCATTTTGAGAGAAAATGGCTTGAATTAGGGATGATTAAGATCACCTAATTGGAAAAACAAAAATGAAAAAAAAAATTAAAAATTAAAAAAAAAATATTTTGGCTAGAAACACTAACATAGATAATCAACCAGACTAATCATTGCTCAGTATCATGACTTTACTGCCATACTCTCTTGCCATGTATTAATATGATTCCCTGGTTGCTAATGATGTTTTTCTATCTTTGTAAATTGAGGCATATCTAAATACTCTAACACGATGAACCTGGTTCATCGTTGCTGGTTTATCTGACGGACAAGGTACGTGCTCATCTCCATACACTTATTGAATTAATTACAGTCACACATGAGCAGGACTCTATCTATATTTGGTTCATTTCAAATTCATTGTACTTATCCCAAAATGAACCCGTTCCAAGAAGTCCCATCGCTACCTAATTAGCCTATATTTAGGGGATTCCTAACCGTCTAATCAATGACAGTCCTACATCGTTTAGACTTCCACTTGATTCTTAAGTCTGACCATTGTATAATTCATAGCCACATCTTATAAAAGGGCAATCATTACTTCCCCTCTTAATAACATAACAAGTCGAACCAATTTCATCATTCTTCTCAAACCAAAACTGATCAACTCTCTTCTCTTCCAAAAACTATTCATAACAATGTCTTCACCACCCCCTGTATCATCTTCTTTCTCCGCCCACGATTATGAGGACGATGATTCTAGTTCTAATTGTCCATCAGTGTACAGTTCACATTCACCAGCCATATCTACAACCCCCCCAAAACCCTCCAGTTCTTGAGCCTACTCCTGAACCTACACCCAACCCCACTCCAGCCACTAGGGCACGTAGGGTGAAAATGTTGGTCAGGAAATCAGTGGCTTCTGGCTCTCGCGCAAAATTCTTGGATGAAATTCTTAAAGCCAGCGAGGTTCCTGAGTCTAAATCTTCAAGTGAATCCTTCAAATCCTCTAATGAGGATGAAGCACCAGGTTCATCCAGTTCTGAGCAAGGTAATCTTGAAGTTGATTCTGAAACTGATACTATTGAAAACAAGTTTGTGTTGGTTGGGTCAGTTGTTGATGTTGAAGTGCCGGATAGGCGGAGAAAATTGGGGAAAAATAAAATTCTTGAGAGAGAGGGAGAAGGAGGTTTTGTAAGGGGATATGGGGAGGACGGTACCACTTTGGCTATTTGTGGTCCCGTTCCTGAGATTGTTGAAGAAAGTGTCACCAATTTAGGGGGAGTGTTGTTGAGGAAGCAGCAGCAGGTCTAGAGAGCTTACAAAAATCAGCAAATGAACCTGGTTCATCTATCGAGGAGACACTGGCTGAGATGCTGAGGAAGCTGGGGGGGAGTCTTATAACCCCAAAAAGAAAAGAACTCAAAAATTCAAGAAAGTCACTACCCCAGTTCCTCCAAAGAAAAGGAAAGCTTCTGTATCTATTGATGCTCCTGCCCCAAAAGTTCGTGCTACACGAAGTGTTGTTCGACAAGGAGAAGAAGATCTGGAAAGGGCTCTAAGAGAGAGCAAGAAAAAGAAGGTTTCCAAGGGAAAGGCGAAGGTAGGAGAGCCTATTGAGGCTGTTATTGTTGATGATGATACGATGGACCTGGTCCTTCCTGAGGAGAAGCCTGCTCCAGTTGTGGTAGAGACACCTAAACCCAAGAAGGCTAAGGCTTCTTCCAAGAAGTCATCTGTTGTGTCTGCCACACCCTCAACCACAACAAAAAGAACCAGGTCTAAAGTCAAGAAAGTGAAGGTTGTTGAAGAAGAAGAAGAAGAAAAAGAATGGAGTGGAGGAGAGGAGGAGATGTCTGGTGAGCAATCTGACAAACTCACCTTGTTTGGCAAGCGTACAATTCTTAAGGGAAAGTTGGTGAAAGATCTGGAAGAATCTGGAATGATCTTTTTGATGGATGCGCTGGATGCACAAGGGTGAAAGAACATGATTCTTCACCTTGAAGGAAGGCTGAACGAACTGGTGGAGTTTATGGCCAATGCAAGTGTTAAGAATGGCAGGGTGACCTCCATAGTCAAAGGAATTCAGATCACTTTTGATGCAAAGGAACTAGGAGAGATTCTGAATATACCTGTCGAGGGCTACGATGATTACACTAGGCAAAGATGGACTAGTCTTGATGGCATGGCCTCAACTCTCAACATCACCAGATTCTTTTGTGAAAATGAGGAGGAACCTGAGCCCAGGCCAGTGTTCAAAAGTGAAATGAAGCCCCAGAACAAGTTGTTCTTTGAATTTGTGATCAAATTCCTGCTGCCAAGACAAGAGAGAAGGCACATTGCAAGCTATATGGACTTAACGCTTATGGAATGCTTGTATAGGGGTAAGCAGATTAACTGGCCAGCTTTCATCATTCAGCTCTTGGACAGAGTTGTAAATGGAACCAAAGCACATGCTATTCCTTATACCTTTATTCTGACGGCTGTGCTTGCCCACTTTGAGGTTCCTGTGAAGAAAGCTGAGATGGCTAATGCTAAGGATTATTTTGGGAAGAACCCTTTCCTGACATGTGATTATCTTGTCAATGTTCCTGAGGATGAACCTGGTTCATCTAGGAAGCATCCAGTCAATAGCAAAGTCAGGTCATTGGTGTAGGAAGGAGAGATAAAGGATGTGAAGATCCTTAGATTGAAATCTCGCCTTCATGAGGTGGAAGCTGAGCGGGATGCTCTCAGAGTTGAATTAGCAAAGGAGAAGGAGAAAAATGAAGGCGTTATTCAACAAATGCTTTCTCTCCTTCAAGCCAAGAACCCAACCTCATCTGCCCCTACCCAACCTTAGGATGTCCAGAGCCACCAAAACCCCCTCATTGCCCAGTTCGGGATTTGTTCTGTTTTTTTTTTTTTTATGTTTTGCTCATGGTTATGACTTTTTTAGTTCTTTTTGTGTATGGTGTTTGATTACTGACTAATCAATGAATTCTGCTTCTGTTAGTTATTGACTTTGTCTCAGTTTCTTACATAGCTTACATTTATTGGTTTCTTTTGATGATTAAATCATGTTTGCACCTGCAGTTGCCTCAATGGCCATGAGTAATTGTTAACTAACTCTGGTAAGTTTATCATTTTGCAACTTTTCGATGATGCCAAAAGGGGGAAGAAATGTGCTTTTCAAATTTCAAACTGTTGTGATATTTGTAACCTAATGAACCTAGTCTCTATATGATAAAAGCTTAAAATCATACAAAGTATTTGAAGTGTATACAGGGTTAAGCACAGAGTTTGTCATCATCAAAAAGGGGAATTTGTTGACCCAAGTCACTGCATGGTTTTGAAGATTGACAAATGTCTACCCAGTTGAACCAGGTCCATCAGGGCAAACATACTTGAACAGTTCCATTGGCACAAGAACCATCTATGTACAGGAGATAAACGTGATTGTGAATTATCCATGAACCAAGAGGTTGTCTCCTAATGCGAAAAGGTTGCAAATTGATAAGAGGTTAGAGTTCGAGTTCAGCAAGGACAGTAACAAAGGGAAGAAGTTGAGATAAACACAAACTCTTCTACCAAGGAAGAGTTGCATTAGAACTAAACAAGAACATCTCAACTACTGGCGCTATATAATGTTGAAGCATTCCTACTGAATTCTCATCGCACAAAGGCAGAAGTGAAACAAGAATTGAAAGCAAAATTCCCAGAGTTATTTTGCAAGCAGAATCCTTGTGCGTTACAAAGGCTACTGACCAGCTAGAAGAACCAGTTCCATCTGTTTGTATTTCGAGTCTAGTTGGTTGTAGTAGGTGATTTAATATTGTATCTTTCAGCTTTATTAGAAGCAATTGTAATAGGTACATATTGTTCAAGTTAGAGTTAACTTGAACCTTGTCGCAATTAGCTATAAGCTAGGTTGCTACAAAGGGATTAGAGTTACTCCTAGGTTTAAAAAAGAGTTTATTTTGTAAATGATGTTTGGCTTAGAGTTGTAGTGAAGAGTTTGGGAAAATCCTACTGAGGAGTAGGTCGTGATTTTTTCACCTTTTGAGCCAGGTGTTTTCCACGTAAAAATCTCTGTATTTTTACTTTACTGCATTTATTATTCCGCAACAGTAGAAGTTGGAACACCAAGAAGAACCAGGTTCTTCTATTGAGACAACACTCAAAAATTGGACACCACACAAATCACCCCCCCCCCCTCTTGTGTGGTATTGAAGTATAAAACATCAATTTTACACTTTGATCGGTTATTTGAGGGCATGAGTAGCTCCGTGTGATGTATTATGACTTATGTGAGCCGTCGATTTGGTTTTCAGGTTATTCGAAAGTGATTTAGAAGAATGATTCTTAGCTAGAAGCTTCAAATCTGAAAGGTTTGACCAAGTTTTGACTATTGAGTGATTTATCTCGGATTTAAATTTTTATGGTTCGGTTAGCTACGTTAGGTGATTTTGGACTTAGGAGAGCGTCCGGAATGTAATTTGGAGATCCGTGGTAGAATTAGGCTTGAATTGGTGAAATTTGAATGTGATTTTTGGTCGGCAGTGAAAAATTTGTTATCGGGGTCGGAATGGAATTCATGAAGTTGGAGTAGGTTCGTAGTGTTATTTGTGACGTGTGTGCAAAATTTAAGGTTATTCGGACGTGGTTTGGTAAGTTTCGGCGTCGTTTGCGGAACTTGGAAGTTTAGAAGTTCTTAGGCTTGAATCCGAGGTTAATTTGGTGTTTTGATGTTGTTTTGATTGTTTCGAAGGTTCAGCTAAGTTCATATATTGATATATGACTTGTTGGTATTATTGGTTGAGGTCCCGATGGCCTCGGGTGTGTTTCGGGTGGCTAATGGATTGATTTTGGTGTTGGTAGATAGCTGGTTTCTGTTGTTTTTTGAAACTTCTGGTATTTTCCGCACCTGCGGAAGGGGAGACGCAGGTGCGAGGTCGCAGGTGTGGAAGGTGGATCGCAGATGCGGAAATTGGGGAGCTGAGGCTGGAGTGCAAGTGTGAAGGCTTGGCCGCACCTGCGAGCCCACATGTGCGAGACCTGGGCGCATGTGCGGAGACTGAGGAAATAAATGAGTTTTGCAGGTGTGGCGATTTGACCGTAGGTGCGGTCCCGCAGGCGCAAAGAATAGGCCGCAGGTGCGAAAAGCCTAGGTAGAAAGTATATATTGCACACTTCCGGTGAGCGCAGGTACCTACTGAGTGTGAGTGCCGAGTGCCGAGTGCTGAGTGACTGGGAGGCATGAGTGATGGTGAGGTATGCCCGATGGGATGTTACGAGTGATTGTGAGGAATGCCCGAGGGGGTGTATACGAGTGACTGTGAGGTTTGCCTGAGGGGATATTTATGATTTCATCATTTTTTGCTCGCCTTTGCATTGAGCCTCTGTTTGAAACTGTTGAAAAATATCTTTAAATGATTTTTACTGGAACTGGGTTTAAACAACGCAATTTGATTCAAATACTGATTTTTAAAGCATGTTGTGATTTACTGAATTTCATGACACGGACTTTATGTGCTTTACTGCTCGTCACGACTCAGTATTTATTTATTGTTGTTACTTACTGAGTTGGCATACTCGCATTACTCCCTGCACCTTTTGTGCAGATCCAGGTGTTTCTGAACGTGGTAGCGAGCCTATCGGAGTTAGCAAGGTAGTTGCCTGGCGATCGTAGTCCTTCTCTTCTCCCTCCTATCCTCCTATAATTATTTCTATTTGCTTTCCAGATTGTATTAGTCTAAATATTTTTATACAGATGTTATAGGCGCTCATGACTAGTGACACCCGATGTCAGGCATTTCATTTCGCATTTTCGTTTGATTTGAATTTTTTTATGAAAGTTTTATTGTTAAATAGCTTGAAAGTTATCTTTGAAATGAAATATTGCATTGTTTTTGGTAATGAGTCGGCTAGCCTAGTACTATGATAGGCGCCATCACGACTTAGTAGTTTGGGCCGTGACAGGAAGAAGCTCAACATGCATTACAAAATGTACTTAACCGGAGGAGAGCTCGTGAATCTATTCTTTATTCCGTTGAAGGCGCCTCCTCTCGGAGTCCCCAACCCAAAGATAAGAAACCAAAGAGAAAACGTACCTCTTCAGTTGGGACTTAGGAGAAGAAATTGCAAGAAACACCAGGTGGACCAGCCACAGTGGTCCTTGATGATGAAGGAACCGATGATGAAGCGGCTCTTTTTCACAGAAGAAAATGATCTTCATCAGCTTAATTGGATGCTCAGTCGGGTGAACTTCAAACTCCACAACCGGGAGAAGTTCAAGAACTCTTCATGGAAATGGAAATCGTTGAAAACACCGAGTCCCGCTTTTGGGCTCTTGTTAACGTGTCCACTCAAAGGAATCCTACCCCGGCGGTATCTCCGCCATCAACTGTTGAGCCAACTATAACTGCATCTCTTTTTACACAAGTTTCTACTTCTCTACCGGTCCCAACAGAACGAACAATAAATGTTCCTTCCCCACAGTTATCTGATTATAGCAATCTAGGGAACATTTTCTCGATACCCATTGTGGCAAATGAAGTGTCATCTTCACGGTCTCGAATGAGTTCCACATCCAAGTTGGTGTCTTGCCAACTATCTAAAGCCGCTGGCCATGGAAAGAAATTGGAGAAAGATGGACTCTCTTTCTATTAAGTGTCTGCTAAACAATAACATGCATCGTTCGACGCATGTATCAATCAAATTTTCTTATATCCCTTTTTCATTTATTATACTTTGTATTACTAAACTTAGCTTTAACCTTTTCAGGCCAACCTTCTTGCTTCTGAGGGCCTGCAAACATTGATTTTGGACAAATAAGAACTTAATCCGAGATGAGATCAACTTTTGGCCGAACAGAATCAGTTTGTCAAGCGCCTCTCGATGTTGGAAGAAAAAATTGCTCAAACAGGTGAGCTCAAAGCTTGATTAGAGCAGTCCAAGAAAAATAGAATGGTCCTTGACCAAGAAGCTTCTCAATTACATGAAGATCTTAAGGAGGCAAAGGCCAAATGGTTGAGTTGTATGATACCGTAACTGCGACGGTCTAGCACGAGTTGCTTTTATGGAGCAAATCAATATCTTGGAAGAAGACTTACACTTGAAAACATAATAGGCTAATGCTACCGAAGAGAAGAAAGCCAAAATGGAAGAGAGACTCCAAAAGGTCATGGAGCAAAACAAACTTCATGCGACAACTAATGTTGAGCTTGATTCCAGGATCAACATTGTAAAATATGAAAACGATAAGCTCTAATCAATAACTGGGAAACTCCGAGCTAAACTCCAAGACCAGGAAGATTCTATCCTTCTCGAGGAAACCTACGCGATTTATCACATGAAGAGGAAAACCTTGGAGGAGGCCAAAGAATCCATTGCAAATATCGACGACTGTAGTGCCAAAGCTCATAAAATAGAGACAACTACTCTCGAGAACCTCCCTGCTCGCCGCTGCCTCTGACTCTTCGAACACTATCTATGAGTACTCGGGAATCGAAGAGGAAGCTGA
Source organism: Nicotiana undulata (assembly GCA_005239495.1). NCBI lineage: Eukaryota > Viridiplantae > Streptophyta > Magnoliopsida > Solanales > Solanaceae > Nicotiana > Nicotiana undulata. The sequence goes on along the minus strand of ML254834.1, from coordinate 25,355 downwards.
AGAAGAATAAGAAGACAAGGATGAGATCCTCGAACCGGAAGCTTAACAACTTTCTCTTGAAAAGGAAAACGAAGACTCTTCTCTCCCTTAGGGCTCTGGCAGCAAAAATAACTGATGTAAATTTTTTTTATTTTCTTTTGTAACTATGACAAAACTTCTTTATTGAGTTTGGAATTTTAATTAATGAAAGAATTTTTTTTTTGAGTGTTGTGTAAAAAATACTCTTTTTCATTTAACTTATAAAACTTCGGGAATTCTTTTCACATCCGATAGCTTTTGATTTCGGTCATTCGCACTTCGGAATCTACCTTTGAATATGAGGGTTTCATAAGAGAGGGACCTTATGTTTATGGTGCTGTTGAAGAGAACGTTTCCTATTCATTCCGGCACAAGCATTTGAAATTTTAACTAACAAACGAAAAAATAACTTATCATTCAGACAAGAAATAAGTTAAAAATAAAAGGATTTTGATTTATTCCTTCTATCTTTAAAAGTACATTCACATAAACATTCATTTGCTTAAGTAAATAAATCTACTACATGTGGCTAACTTGTACAACTTATTTCTATGGGATTGATCACGCAATCCTCGATCCTGATAAGATATAGCTCCCGATTCTAACGGTCTCTGATCTTCGTGACACTTTCTGTGCCTTAATATGTAATAGTTCCCCTCCCCAAGTGTTCGGATTCTATGTATGAGAATTCGATCCGGTGATCCTTTCTTCGTAGCATGCTTTACATTACTGCCTCATTAAAAACCTTTCCAGAAAATCCAATAGGGACAAAAACTGAAAAAGAGAAAAAGAATGCAGCACACACTTTCAGTATCAGCAAGGATCTTCAGAAGTAATACCTTTTGAGGTGAGTTAAATTCTAATTGCTTGGAAATTAACTCCATCTTAATTTTCTAACTGATATGAACCTTTACCGGCAATAGCTGAAATCTAGTAAGGTCTTTCCCATGTTGGTCCTAACTTCCCAATGGTAACCTCCTGATTACTTTGAGTTACCTTTCTCAAAACCAAATCCCCGACTTTGAAATATCGATGATTTGCTCTACGGTTCTAATATCTTTTCATTATTTGCTTTTGTGTCACCATCCTTACAAATGCCATATTCAAAAATCCAGTCTAATCAGCAATATTTCATTATTTGTCTCCTTGTTTGCTCGGGAATACCTTAGGGTTGGTTCCCCAACCTCCATTGGGATCAAAGCTTCCGCACCGTATACAAGTGGAAAGGGTGCTTCACCCGTGCTCGATTTTGCCGTTCTTCGATATGCCCACAACATACCCCGAAGCTCATCTGGATATTTGTTTTTAGCATCTTCTTACTTCTTTTTAAGTTTTTGAATTATTATCTTGTTCGTTGACTCTTCTTGTTCGTTAGTACTTGGGGTGGTTTGGTGAAGATGTGTTTCGTTTGATCTTTGATCCTTCCAAAAACTTCATGACTTTGGAACCTATAAATTGTAGCCCATTGTCACAAGCGATTTCTTTTGGTATTCCAAACTGATAGACGATGTGATCCCATATAAAATCAATCACTTCTCGTTCTCCGATCATTTGATAAACACATGCTTCAACACATTTAGAAAAATAATTAGTTAAAACCAAAAAAAAATTACCATACCAGGTTTTTATTTACTTTCCCGCCAAGAAAATAGGTCTTATCTACTTCCCGAGAATACAAAGTTGAGTCACCGGAAAGTAGGGGAACTATGTGTATGAGGTAAACTTGGTTAGTGACAGTTGGACGAATGACTAGGTAACACGTGGAACTGAAGACAGATAGGATGCGGGTCAGCAAATAGTTGGCACTGGATATAAGCATGAGATCGGTGCTAAGTGAGTTTTGAATGAATGGGAACTAAAGATAAAGATTTAAAAGAAAGACATTGGTTGGAAAAGATAGCATTTGATGATCAGCCTTTACAAAGAATCTCTGTATTAATTATCAATTGTTATGCAACCATCAACAACAGTTTTATTCTTATTCTAAAGGAGTTTGATTAAGGGATATCCTATCCCTTAATAGAGTTATAAATAGGATAGTCCGTACCATTGTGGACATGAAATATTTTGTATACAAAAGCTAAAATGAACCCTCATTCTATAATATTGCTCTTTTACTTTGTTCTTAATTATTGTTCTTGTTCCTGCAACCAGAGAAACTAAATTCATAGCAAGGCTTGTATTTCTTTTAAGTTTATTTATAATCTTCTTTCTGTTCTTATTTATTTCATATTTCTGGGTCAAAATTAATTCACGTATATATAAACCGCGTTACAAATTCAACTGTATTATTTTACGGGTAATCAACAATTTTTTTCATTTATAAGTTAGTATTTATTAGAATATGGGAGGATTGTCTTGCTAATTACCGAGCTGATCAACTTATGTGGAGATTACACTTTTCTACATCTCTCCATAATTTAGGTGTCATGCCCCGAACCTGGGCCTAGACGTACATGGCAACCCGTGCCTAACAACATATGACTAAGCAAATCAACTGGCTTGCTGAATCAACATGTGATATCATAACATACTGAATGCGGAAGATAATCTAGCACATGTTGATATACTGAAATCAGAAAAATATAAATCAAAAAGCGGAAACACTAATTTGAGTCTGAAGCATATCTATAGACAACATTGCTTAACATAAAAAGCCTACGACTCTGTCTAATTCACTCTAGCCTATGAAGCCATTAAAGAAGTAGTAAAAACACTGACTGTCTGTAAATACTAAAAGATTCTAAAGTAATGATAATGCCCCAAAAGAACTGGGGCTCACAAAATACCTAGTACGAGAACCCTAGCGCTCTGAATCGTCAACCTGTAAACGTTACCTATATCGTAAGATGCAGGCCCCCGACAAAAGGGTCGTCAGTTGCACGAGTATGTAAAGCAATTGAATGAAAGAACTAAAAATGTTGAAACTGAAACCGAATTGATAATTCAAATGATAATTGATACTGAAATGATAACTGAACTGAACAAAGGAAGTAAGGATATGAATACTCCCTCTAGAGCAAGTTTTTGTGTTTTGGGGCATGGGGGCGAAGTAGGGCTTATAAAATAACTTTCTGGGTTTCCCCTACACAGCTAAAGGCCTAACTGTGCACCTGAACACACATCAAACGCATTGGCACTACCACAAGTGCACGGCCGTGCAGGGGAACAGTTGGGGCGCGCACATGAGCACGGAAGATTTGCATTGTCCAGTAAAACACGCATAACGTTTTTCACACAAAGGTCTATTCGGGCTCCATAATATATCGTTGGAAAGTTAGTTCAAAGGGATACAACTTTCATGTTTTATGTTTTCCCATATTCCTAATATTGTTTTACGAAATTCTGCTAGAAGACAGACCTTCCATAATTTTATCAAATCTTATGCACCTCACTCTCCGTGTTGATTCCGGAATAACTATATCCACCTATACTGATTCTATAGGACTTCATGTGTCTAATATGTCACACTAATACTCATTTAACATGTTCACACCTAATTCTAATTTACGGAGTCTTACATTATCTCCCCCTTAGGATTATTCGTCCTCGAATGATTGTCTTGACTGTAAGTACGACTAACTCTGGACCTTAACGGGTCTGGTGGAAACATGTGAACATTGAACTTTCATGGACACTTGCATACTAAACTGAATGTATACATGATTACTAAATTGTTAAGATACTAAACTGAATGACTACTAAATTGACTGAATACTGAAAGGCAAGGCGATTATAATATGAGGTCTTAATGGAAAGGTTGGTTACCTTCAACATTACTCCAGAACACCTTCCAGCTAACAGAGCATAGCACAAGCCTCACAGGGCATCATAATACGCATAACATGAAACATATAAATGAATACCGAACTGGCACCAATATTTGAGTACTGAACTAACATGAATATTTGAGCACTAATCTGACATGAGTAGTTGATTAGTGAACTGACATGAGTAACTGAGTACTAAACTGATATGAATATTTGAATACTAAAAACATGAATGTTATAACATGACATGTGAAATACTGGTGTACAACCGCCAATACTGGTGGCAACTCTAACTCATAAGCTTCTTGCTCGATCCTTCGTAGGATCCTATACGGCCCGATGTATCTAGGACTGAGCTTTCCATTCTTCCCAAATATTATAACACATTTCATAGGCGAAACTTTCAAAAACACCCTATCAAATCATGTTTTCAAAATGAGCGAGATAATCTTGTTATAAAGTCCTTACTTATCATATCCACTAAAGAATATATGTATTTTGTGGTAAAATACTAGCTTTTTTGCTGCTCGACTTTCACTTGCTGACAATTCAGACACTTGGCCACAAAATTTGCGACGTTCTTTTTCATGTCGTTCCACCAATAAATCTCCTTGAGCATGATACATCTTTGGGGAACCTGGGTGGATAGAATACTTGGAATTATGAGCTTCTAATAATCCTCTTCTCTAAGTCCATTTATGTCTGAAACACATAGTCCATCTTGATACCTCAAAGTACAGTCATCTCCCCCTTGTCAAAAGCCATCGTCTTATGCTTTTGTATCCCCTATTTCAGCTGCAACAAATAGGGTCATCAAACTGTTTCTCCTTCACTTCGGCTACTAAGAAGGAAAAAGTCCCTTTCTGGACAACAACTTCACCATCTTCGTTGTCCGTAAGTCGAACTCCTATCTTGGCTAAGCGATGAACTTCTTTAACTATAGTTCTATTGTCTGCCTTAATCGTGAGCTATACTTCCCATACTTGATTATCTTTTTAAGAAACTTCCTGAAAACACTTATATAATTGTTATGAGCTAAGTCTTTGACCAGTACTCCCGAAATTAGAGTCTCGTGCAATGGCACTGTTACACCCCATATTTTCATACATGAAAGTACACTATAAATAAATTGATGAAAGTTCAGAAATGAGATGTTACATCCCGCATTTTTGTACGTTAAAATTTCGTTATAAGTTAATCGATGTAAGTTCGAGAATGAGATTATTTTGGGATTATAAGTATTGCGCTACTTCAAACAAGTGATAAGTAAATTCGTAAAGAAAGAGGGTAAGCAAATCAAAGAAAAATGAATTTCGTCGAAGTTTGACATATTGGGATAAAATACGGTCTAAGCTATAATACCCGGTACCACATGACCATAATAGTAAAATGTACAAAGTGTGTTAAAAATAAGTAGTATTATAAGTAATTTGAGATAATTCTTAATTATATATATAATTGAATAATTATTGGATTAATGGAGAATAATAGTTGATTAAGGAATTAAGTGGATAATTGATTATTGGATAAGGATTTAATCCTTAAACGTGGCAGCCAATAAAATATGACTCTTAAAGCTCACATATAGGTGGCATAACTAGAATAATAGTTGGCCAAGTCATCCATCAGAGTGGGGCCCATATGCACATGTAAGATATCTCATAAATTCAAAGAAAGACATATCCGATCTTCATAGCAAAGCAAAGTGCTTCAGCAAACTATACAGTGATGACAACGTGATTTTGCTTTCATTTTGGAAAGGCTACTTATAACATTCACACTTCATTTTGTGTGAAGAATGAATTATCAATGTTCAGCATCTCTTAGTTAAGGATTCATATTGGGAATTCATGCCAACACCTTGAGGATAATTCTTTTGGATGTGATCCAAGATTGAATTTTCATCTGCGAGGTTTCTTAGAAAATAGTAACAGGATTTTGCGATTTTAAAGGAGTACAGTGCAATCTTTCTCAAGAATATCATATAAATTTTCTCTATTTTGATACGTCGTCACATGTTTTATCAAAAAAGACGTGTGTTAGAGAAATTATCAAGAAAATCGGCTCAGGGATGTTAAGGTTATCCCTTCTTTCTTTTGGCATGATCCACACGATACAAACGAAACGAGCAAATGCACAACTTTCATAAATGGCTCTATTCATAGAAATACTAGACATGCATATGTTCTTGATTCCCCATGTGCTCTATCATTCTATCATCTGTTCATGAGTCTCAGAAAATACGTAAGTTGATAATGTTTATTTCATGATGTTAAACAAAGGCATAATGGTCTTATGACACTCTGAAAGATTTTATTCATGTACTTCTCATGCATTGCATTCATTTACATTGACCCATGACCAGATGGCGTAATATATGCGTATATATGTATATTATATGTATATGGGATATCAGAAAAAGTTACATCGTTATATACGCACCACGACTTGATCAGCTGGTATACGTTGATGATTTGCCCACAGTGGCCGAGATGATATGATGGGATGCCCTCAGAGGCTTAATGATGTTATGAACACATATATGTATGCATGATATGACATTTATACGCATATGCATGACATTATAAATATGAAATGATTTACAGAGCTATTCAGACATACATGTTGAGTCTTTTACTCCATGTTTCTCTCATATATATTATTTACTGATTCATTCCTTACATACTCGGTATTATTTGTACTGACGTCCCTTTGCCGTGTGATGTTGCGTTTCATGCCCGAAGGTCCCGATGGACAGGTCAAGAGTCCTCTAAGTAGGCTATCAGCTCAGCGGAAGGTGTTGGTGCACTCTATTTGCTCCAGAGTTGCTTGTTTGGTCAGTATAATTTAGACGTGTATTGTTTGGTATGGAGGGGATTTGTCCCGACCTTTATGACAATTATGTATTCTTAGAGGCTTGTAGACAGGTGTCATGTACGTAAAAGATTGTATAGCCTTGTCGGCTTATGTTTAGTGTACGAGTGATTATTTTGGTCTTATAGGCTCGTATGTCTTATGTATAAGTTGGTATTACATGTTGTATTCTACTTATCTCACGAAAGCCTCTCCGACTCGGTTATCTATGATAGTATGATACGAAAGGATATGTTATGTTGGTATTCGGTTGAGTAAGGTACCGGGTTCCCATCATGGCCCATCGATTTGGGTCATGACAGGCACTACCCTCATAATACATAACTGGGCAGTTTATAGTTTTTATATCATGTTCTAACTATGAGGGTTTTAAGTCTCCAACCAGGCTTCGATTTTCACATCTCCCCTTAGATAAAAGGTTAAAGTCTTGTACTTGCGGATCCTTTTCTTTTGTTGGTATCTGAACAACTTTCATTATCTTCTACAATTCTTTGTAATTTACGTCAATGATGACTCATCTTCCGAGTTACTTCTGAGCAAGCTTCCTTACTAAGGAAAAACTAAATTACTTACATAAACGGAAATCTAATGCACTCATAACTATCAAACATAATCTTAATGATTTAACTCTGCTCACACTATCAATCTTGGGTAAATCCCTTTTCGGTAACTCGTAAAGGCTATTCTTCTTTAGTTTGCTCTTTTATTGCCTAGCTGATTTTTTTTTCTTTCACAATCACTATACTTCAGGTTTAACTTAAACTCTTTGGGTTCTAACACGCATTCGATTTTCAAATGTTACCCACTAACTAGCGTTAACCTAGCTAAGTAAATCAAATCCTACCTATACTAACAATGCTCAAATTACTAATTTAATGTATTTACTCAAAACGTACTTACTATTCTTTTAATAACTATCTGTCGACATCATGTTTTCTTGTTCTACTTTGAATAACTAAAGTGAAGCATAAGGTTATTTCTAACTTCCCTCACCATCCGACTTGTGATGACCCAAAGGGTCATTTTATAAAATTAGACTTCGTTCCATACAAAATAACCATAAAAGACTAGAATGAAATACCTCGATTTGCGTGCACAGTCCGGGCGTGAAACCAAAATTTTTTTATGTGAAAAAATGAGAAATAGTGATTTTTAGAATTTAAATTTGATAAAGTTGACTTTGGTCAATATTTTGAGTAAACGGACCCGGATCCGTGTTCTGACGATCCCGGGAGGTCCGCAGTAAAATATGGGACTCGGGCGTATGTCCGGAAATGAATTCCGAGGTCCCAAGCCTTAGAAATCAATTTTTGAAAGAAATTGTTTTGCTGAAATGTTCATGAATTAAAGAAATAAAATAATGCTAAAAAATTATAAGTATCGGGTCCTTGTTTTGGTTCCGGAGCCCATTACAGCTTTGTTATGATATTTAAAGGTTAACTGTGAAATTTGGTGAAAATCGGAGTTCGTTTGATGTGATTCGGACATCTGGTTGAGAAATTATGAACTTTAAGAGTTTTGTTGAAAATGGTGAGTTTTGAGGTTTAATTCATAGATTTACATGTTATATTGATGATTTTATCGCACGAGCAAGTCCGTGTGGTATTTTTAGACTTGCGTGCATGATTTGTTTAGAGCCCCGAGGGCTCGGGTGAGTTTCGTATAGGCCACGGGATATTTTTGCACTTAAATTTTCTGGTGTCTTTGCTGTTGCTGGTGCACAACTATTTTGTGCATTGCGTTCGCACTACCGTAAACGTGAACACATAGGGTAAATAGGTGGGGGCCATTTTGTTCTATGCGAACGCGGCTGGGGCCCCGCGAACGCATAGAGTTAGTGGGCCTAGGGGAGCCGTTGGGCTTTCCTTCTATGCGTACACACAGACCTGACCGCGAACGCGTAGGCCTGTTGTCCCTGACCCTTCGCGAACGCGGCCACTGTGCTGCGAACGCGAAGGTCACCCGTTCAGTGTTATAAAAACGAATTAAAAAGCGGGTAGAACCCTTTCTTCTCCAATTTTCGAGGTTCCAGCCCTAAAAACGATTTTTCTTCAACAATCTTCATCCCCAATTCATAGGTAATGAATTCCAAACCTTGTTCTTTCAATTTATTATTATTTTGCATCACTTTTAAAGCAAAAATAAAGGATTTTCATGGTAAAAATCTAGGATTTGGGTAGAATTAAAGAGTTTTGTAAAAATTGAATTTTTATATCAAATTAAGCGAGGATTTCGAAACTAATAGCATATTTGGGTTCGTGGGTGAATGGGTAAGCGTAATTTGGTCCGAACCCCGAGTTTAGACCAAGCGGGCCCGGGGTCGGGATTTCACTTTTTTGAGAAAAACTTAGGAAAAATTATATTTTTTCATAAAGTTAGTTCCTTTAGCATTAGTTAATGATATTAAGTTAATTTTGATTAGATTCGAGCGAGTTAGAGGTGAATTCAAAAGGAAAAGCAATAATTGAGCAGTGACTGGCCTGCGGAATTGAGGTAAGTTTTTGGTCTAACTTTAGCTTGAGGGAATAGGACTCCCCACTTGTTTGTTATGTGAATTGCATGGGCATGGTGTATATGTGTGGTGACGAGTATCTATGCACCACCCAAATTATTTGTTAAACATGATCCCCTTTCCCGTTCCCCACTTATTTGATTATTGTCTTAAATGTTACATGTTCATTATTGTTTTTATGACTATTTGGCCTTGTTGAATTGTTGTTAGTTATTGTTCTGACTGTTTGGAAAGAGTATTGGTTGTTTGAGCTGGTTCCCTCGTGATATAAATATGGCTGAGAGGTTTGGTATTGTTTTTATGGAATAAATGCATATATTTTGATTTTCTTGTTGGTTTCATGGTCGAGAGGTTATTGATGAAGTCATGAGAAAAATGTGGTTTATTATTTATAATTGTTGAAATAAAAGTATTGTGAAAGGCTTGGCCTGATTTGTGAAATTTTGAATAAATTGATATGATATGTCTGGTGGGAGCGGGTTGCACGCCGCAACAAGGAGTTATAAGGGAGGACATGTGGGATCGAGTTGCACGCCGCAACATGAGTAATAAGGGAGATATTTTAGGGAGGAGCAATAAGGGAGGACAGGTGGGAGCGGGTTGCACGCCGCAACAAGGAGTGATAAGGGGGGATATTTATATTTGTATTTTACTGATTGTTTTCTTAAAAAAAAGGAAATAAAAGTTTGAATAGTTGAAATGACTATTTTACTACTACTTTTTAAATATTATCGTACTATTTTATTTAAAGTTAAAGTTTGGAATTTTGATGTGTTATTTGAGAATTGGTTATAGCTGAGTTATTTTATTTTGTTGCGGCCTTTATTTATCCATTTGTTTAATTTTCTTTCTGCCTTTATTATTTATTGTGGTTATTGGTTATATTGTTGAAGCCCGACTTAGACTCGCCACTACTTCGCCGAGGTTAGGCTCGGTACTTACTCAGTACATGGGGTCGGTTGTACTGATACTACACTCTGTTCTCTTTTTTCACAGATCCAGGTACCATTCAGCAGTAGAGGATTCTAGGACGACCACCCGATTTCGTTTGGAGACACGAGGTACATCTGCCGGCGTTCGCAGATATCCGAGAGTCTTCTCCTATATTTACATACACTGTTTTATATCATTCAGAACAGTTACACTATTTCTTTCAGACATTATTTGTAGTATTCTTTAGTTGTTTGTGGAT
>ML254834.1:0-14600 GCA_005239495.1 Nicotiana undulata | reverse complement strand
ATTATTTATGCTGAAGTAATTAATTAAGAAAAATTAGTTAATCGACTTCTAACATTGCCTTGCCTAGCAAGTGTGGTGTTAGGCGCCATCACGATCACTAAGGTTGGGAATTTGGGTCGTGACAAGTTGGTATCAGAGCACTAGGTTTACTTAGGTCCCACAATCCACGAACAAGCTTAGTAGAGTTTGAAGGATCGGTACGGAGATGTATGTACTTATCTCTCAGAGGCTATTGAGTTAGGAAACAACTCCATTTTTATTTCTATTCTATCGTGCGAATTCTTGTACGTCAAATACTGATTTGGATTCTTCTATTCTCTCGCAGATGGCGAGAACACGTGCGTCATCTTCCGCTAACTAGAATTCCGGACCTCTAGCAGCAGCAGCTCCTACTAGGGGCAGAGGACGAGGCAGGGGCAAGACTCACCCCATTGCTCAGGCAGCAGCCACAGCTACGGAACCCCAGATTGAGATTAATGAGAGGGTTCCGACTCAGATTGTCCCCGCGGGACCAGCTCAGGTTCCCGAGGGGTTTATTGCTACCCTAGTTCTTCAGGATGCTTTGCTCCGTTTAGTGGGCCTTATGGAGAGTGTGGCCCAAACTGGCACCTTTCATGTTGCAGCAGCCGTATCTCAGGCTGGAGGAGGGGTCCCGACTCCTACTACCCACACTCCAGTTCAGACTACTCCTCAGGTTCAGACTCCAGTGATCAATACCGTTGGGGTAATTCAGCCAGTTGTTGCAGTGCCGCCTCCTAGTGGGGAAGCCATGTCATCAGATGCTTTGTGGAGACTTGACAGGTTCATTAAGCTATTTCATGTCCATTTCAGTGGTGCTACTTCAGAGGATCCACAAGAATATCTGGACAGTTGTCATGAGGTGTTGCGTAATATGTGTATTTTGGAGACCAATGTGGTCGATTTTGCAGCTTTTCAGATGACTCGTTCCGCCAAGAAATGGTGGAGAGATTCTTTGTTGACTAGGCCAGCGGGATCACCAGCTCTAACTTGGGATCCGTTTTCCTATCTCTTTTTGGAGAAGTTCTTACCTGTCACTACTCGAGAGGATACGCGTCGTCAGTTTGAGCGACTACAGCAGGGTAACATGACTGTGACTCAGTATGAGACTCGTTTTGTAGATCTGGCTAGACATGCTATGCTTATATTGCCCACAGAGAGGGAGAGGGTCAGACGGTTTATTGATGGCCTTGCTCAGCCCATCAGGTTGCAGGTGGCCAAGGAGACAGGATCCGAGATTTCTCTTCAGGATGCAACTAATATAGCTAGGAGGGTTGAGTCAGTTCTTGGGATGGGAGGTCAGGGGTCAGACAAGAGACCTCGCCATTCCGGTGTTTTCAGTGGTGCCTCATCTGGAGGCGGGACTTCGTTTAGCAGAAGCCATTTATCCAGGCCATTACATTGAGCGCTACAGGTTTCACATGGTACTTCAGGGGGTCGTGGTTCTTATGCACCTCCTTCTGATCAGCCAGTCTACAATGCTACTTCAGCTCCTATTAGAGCACCTCCTCTGCAGAGTAATTATCGTGGTCAGCCGGTTCATCAAGGTCAGTCCTCATATCAGGAGGGATGTTTTGAGTGTGGTGAATATGGGCATGTTCGGAGGGCTTGTCCGAAATTTCTGGGTAATCAGCATCAGTACCAGGGTTCTCGTGCCATAGTTCCGGCACCAGCTGCAGTACCACCTGCCCAGCCAGCAAGGGGTAAGGGTCAGGTAGTCATAGGTAGATTCCAGAATGTTAGAGGTAGAGGACAGATAGCTAGAGGTGGAGGTCAGCCTGCTAGAGGTGGAGGTCCTCCCAGAGGTATGGTTCAGGGTGGTGGGGATCCGCCCCGACTATATGCTTTTCCAGCTAGGCCTGAGGCAGAATCCTCTAACGTTGTTATTACAGGTATCATCTCAGTTTGTGATTGAGCTGCTTCCGTTTTGTTTGATCCGGGGTCTACTTATTCGTATGTTTCCTCCTAATTTGCCTCGTATTTGAATGTGTCTCGCGTTCCCTTGAGTGTTCATGTTTATGTGTCTACACCGGTGGGGGATACTATTGTGGTAGATCGAGTGTATCGTTCGTGCGTGGTAGTCATTAAAGGTCTAGAAACTAGTGTTGATATTCTACTCCTAGACATGGTTGACCTTGATATTATATTGGGCATGGATTGGTTGTCGCCCTATTATGCCATTTTAGACTATCATGCCAAGATAATTACTCTAGCTTTACCGGGGTTGCCTCGATTAGAATGGAAAGGGACTCCTAGTCGTTCTCCCAACCGGGTAATTTCATATGCTAAGGCTCGTCGCATGGTGGAGAAAGGGTGTTTGGCTTATTTGGCTCATATTCGTGATTCCGATGTTGAGGTATCTTCTATAGAGTCAGTTCCTATCGTGCATGAATTTCCTGAGGTATTTCCTACATACCTGTCGGGTATGCCGCCCGACAGGGATATTGATTTATGTATTGATGTGGCTCCGGGCATTCATCCAATTTCCATTCCTCCATATCGGATGGCCCCACCAGAACTAAAAGAGTTAAAAGAACAGTTACAAGATTTGCTAGATAAGGGTTTCATAAGACCTAGTGTCTCGCCTTGGGGTGCACCGGTTTTGTTCGTAAAGAAGAAAGATGGGTCAATGAGAATGTGCATAGACTACAGACAGCTGAATAAAGTTACTATCAAAAATAAATATCCATTGCCGAGGATTGATGACCTATTTGATCAGCTTCAGAGTGCTAGAGTGTTTTCGAAAATTGATTTGAGGTCAGGCTACCATCAGCTGAAGATTAGGGCGTCCGATATCCCTAAGACAACCTTTCCTACGAGGTATGGGCACTATGAATTTTTGGTTATGTCTTATGGTTGACTAATGCCCCAGCGGCCTTTATGGACTTAATGAATCGGGTTTTCAAGCCACATATGGACTCTTTTGTGATCGTGTTCATTGATGACATTCTTATATACTCCCACAGTCAGAAAGAGCATGAGTAGCATCTTCGTATAGCACTTCGGACTTTGAGAGATAATCAGTTGTATGCTACGTTTTCTAAATGTGAGTTCTGGTTAGATTCCGTAGCCTTTTTGGGTCATATTGTATCAGCTGAGGGTATTCAGGTTAATCCTAAGAAGATAGAGGCAGTCAAGAACTGGCCTAGACCCACCAGAGTCACGGAGATTAGGCGTTTCTTGGGTTTGGCCGGTTACTACCATCATTTTGTGGAGGGGTTTTCATCCATAGCAACTCCAATGACTAAATTGACTCAGAAAGGTGCCCCATTTACATGGTCAGATGAGTGCGAGGCGAGCTTTCAGAAGCTCAAGACAACCTTGACTTCATCACTGGTGTTGGTGTTACCATCAGATTCGGGTTCTTTCACGATGTATTGTGACGCTTCTCGAGTTGGCCTTGGAGCAGTGTTGATGTAGGATGGCAGGGTGATTGCGTATGCATCTCGTCAGTTAAAAGTCCATGAGAAGAATTACCCTGTTCATGATTTAGAGTTGGCAGCTATTGTGCATGCTTTGAAAATTTGGAGGCATTATCTTTATGGCGTGCCGTGTGAGATTTTTACTGACCATCGCAGCCTCCAGTACTTATTCAAGCAGAAAGATCTAAATTTGAGGCAGCGGAGGTGGTTAGAGTTGTTAAAATATTATGATGTCACTATATTGTATCACCCGGGGACGGCCAATGTGGTGGCCAATGCATTGAGTAGAAAGGCGGTGAGTATGGGCAGTCTTGCATATATCCCAGTTGGCAATAGACTGTTGGCTTCAGACATTCAGATTTTGGCTAATCAGTTCGTGAGGTTGGATATTTCTCCCAGCAGTGTCCTAGCTTATACTGTCGCTTGGTCTTCTCTAATTGATCGTATCCGAGAGCGGCAGGATGATGACCCATATTTGGCGGTCCTTAGGGACACGGTTCGGCACGGCGATGCCAAGCAGGTTACAGTTGGAGATGATGGCGTTTTGAGGATACAGGGTAGGTTGTGTGTGCCTAATGTTGATGGCCTCCGTGATTTGATCCTTGAGGAGGATCATAGCTCCAAGTATTCTATTCACCCAGGTGCAAAAAAAATGTACCAAGATTTGAAACAACATTATTGGAGGAGAAAGATGAAAAAGGACATAATGGATTATGTGGCTCGTTGCTTAAATTGTCAACAGGTAAAATATGAGCATCAGAGACCTGGTGGTTTGCTTCAGCAGATAGAGATTCCTGAGTGGAAGTGGGAGCGTATCACTATGGACTTTGTTGTTGGGCTCCCACGGACTCAGAGGAAATTCGATGCGGTTTGGGTTATTGTGGACAGGCTGACTAAGTCCACACACTTCATTCCTGTGGCTAGTACTTATACCTCAGAGCGATTGGCTGAGTTGTATATTCGGGAGATTGCTCGCCTTCGAGGGGTGCCCGTGTCTATCAATTCCGATCAGGGTACGCAGTGTACTTCGCACTTTTGGAGGGCAGTTCAGCGTGCGTTGGGTACCCGAGTGGAGTTGAGTACAACATTTCACCCTCAGACTGACGGGCAGTCCGAGCGTACCATTCAGATATTAGAGGACATGCTCCGCGCTTATGTTATTGATTTTGGAGGTTGATGGGATCAGTTCTTGCCGTTAGCAGAGTTTGCTTATAATAATAGTTATCAATCGAGCATTCAGATGGACCCTTATGAGGCGTTATATGGTAGACGGTGCAGATCGCCAGTTGGATGGTTCGATCCAGGAGAGGCTCAGTTGTTGGGTAACGACTTAGTTCAGGAGGCCTTAGATAAGGTCAAGATTATTCAGGAGAGACTTCGTGCAGCTCAGTCTAGGCAAAAGAGTTATGCCGACGTAAAGTTCGTGATGTAGCATTCATGGTTGGAGAGAGGGTATTGCTTCGTGTGTCACCCATGAAGGGTGTTATGAGGTTTGGGAAGAAGGGCAAGTTGAGCCCTAGGTATATCGAGCCGTTTGAGATTCTTGATAAGGTGGGGGAGGTAGCTTACAGACTTGCATTGCCTCCAGGGTTATCCTCCGTTCATCCGGTATTCCATGTGTCTATGCTCGGGAAATATCATGGTGACCCGTCCCACATGTTAGATTTCAGCTCTGTCCAATTGGACAAAGACTTGACTTATGAGGAGGATCCGGTAACTATTTTAGACCGGCAGGTTCGCCAATTGAGATCCAAAAGTTTTCCTTCAGTTCGAGTTAGTGGAGAGGCCAGCCCGTTGAGGCAGCTACTTGGGAGTCTGAGTCGGACATGCAAAGTAAATACGCACACTTGTTCGCCATTTCAAGTAATTTTCTATGTCCGTTCGAGGACAACGTGTGTTTTAGAGGTGGAGATTGTGATGACCCAAAGGGTCATTTTATAAAATTAGATTCCGTTCCCATGCAAAATAACCATAAAAAGACTAGAATGAAATACCTCAATTTGCGTGCGTAGTCCGGGCGTGAAACCAGAAAGCTTTTATGTGAAAATATGAGAAATAGTGATTTTTAGAATTTAAATTTGATTAAAGTTGACTTTGGTCAACATTTTAAGTAAACGGACCCGGATTCATGTTCCGACGATCCCGGGAGGTCCACAGTAAAATATGGGACTCGGGCGTATACCCGGAAATGAATTCCGAGGTCCCAAGCCTTAGAAATCAATTTTTGAAAGAAATTGTTTTGCTGAAATGTTCATTAAAGAAATAAAATAATGCTAAAAATCATTGGTATCAGGTCCATGTTTTGGTTCCGGAGCCCGGTACAGCTTTGTTATGATATTTAAAGGTTAACTATGAAATTTGGTGAAAAACGGAGTTCGTTGATGTGATTCAGACATCCGGTTGAGAAATTATGAACTTTAAGAGTTCTGTTGAAAATGGTGAGTTTTGAGGCTTAATTCATAGATTTACATGTTATATTCATGATTTTATCGCACGAGCAAGTCCGTGTGATGTTTTTAGACTTGCGTGCATGATTTGTTTAGAGCCCCGAGGGCTCGGGTGAATTTCGGATAGGCCACGGGATGTTTTTGCACTTAAATTGTTTGGTGTCTTTGCTGTTGCTGGTGCACAGCTATTTTTTGCATTGTGTTCGCACTACCCTAAACGCGAACGCATAGGGTAAATAGGTGAGGGGGCCATTTTGTTCTATGTGAACGCGGCTGGGGCCCCGCGAACGCATAGAGTTAGTGGGCCTAGGGGAGCCGCTGGGCTTTCCATCTATGAGTACGCACAGACCTGACCGCGAACGCAGAGGCCTGGGAGCTTAAGCTCCGCCAACGCGGCCCAATCCATGCGAATGCGTAGGCCTGGGGGCCCTGACCCTTCGCGAACACGGCCATTGTGCTGCGAACGCGAAGGTCACTTGTTCAGTGTTATAAAACGAATTAAAAACCGGGCAGAACCCTTTCTTCTCAAATTTTTCGAGGTTCCAACCCTAAAAACAATTTTTCTTCAACAATCTTCATCCCCAATTCATAGGTAATCAATTCCAAACCTTGTTATTATTTTGCATCACTTTTAAAGCAAAAACAAAGGATTTTCATGGTAAAAATCTAGGATTTTGGTAGAATTAAGGAGTTTTGTAAAAATTAAATTTTTATATCAAATTAAGCTCGGATTTCGAAAGTAATAGCATATTTGGGTTCGTGGGTGAATGGGTAAGCATAATTTAGTCCGATCCCCAAGTTTAGACTAAGCAGGCCCGAGGTCGGGTTTTCACTTTTTTTGAGAAAAACTTAGAAAAAATTATATTTTCAATAAAGTTAGTTCCTTTAGCATTAGTTAATGATATTAAGTTAATTTTGATTAGATTCGAGCGCGTTAGAGGTGAATTCAAAAGGAAAAGCAATAATTGAGCAGTGATTGGCCTGCGGAATTGAGGTAAGTGTTTGGTCTAACTTTAGCTTGAGGGAATAGGACTCCCCACTTGTTTGTTATGTGAATTGCATGGGAGTGGTGTATAGGTGTGGTGACGAGTATCTATGCACCACCCAAATTGTTTGTTAAACATGATCCCCTTTCCCGTTCCCTACTTATTTGATTATTGTCTTAACTGTTACATGTTCATTAATGTTTCTATGACTATTTGACCTTGTTGAATTGTTGTTAGTTATTGTTCTGATTGTTTGGAAAGAGTATTGGTTGTTTGAGCTGGTTCCCTCGTGATATAAATATGGCTGAGAGGTTTGGTATTGTTTTTATGGAATAAATGCATATATTTTGATTTTCTTGTTGGTTTCATGGTCGAGATGTTATTGATGAAGTCATGAGAAAAATGTGGTTTATTATTTATAATTGTTGAAACAAAAGTATTGTGAAAGGCTTGGACTGATTTGTGAAATTTTGAATAAATTGATATGATATGTCTGGTGGGAGCGGGTTGCACGCCGCAACAAGGAGTAATAAGAGAGGACAGGTGGGATCGGGTTGCACGCCGCAATATGAGTAATAAGGGAGATATTTTAGGGAGGAGCAATAAGGGAGGACATTTGGGAGCGGGTTTTACACTGCAACAAGGAGTGATAAGGGAGGATATTTATATTTATATTTTACTGATTGTTTTCTTAAGAAAAAGGAAATAAAATTTTGAATAGTTGAAATGACTATTTTACTACTACTCTTTAAATATTTTCGTACTATTTTATTTAAAGTTAAAGTTTGGAATTTTGAAGAGTTATTTGAGAATTGGTTATAACTGAGTTATTTTATTTTGTTGCAGCCTTTATTTATCCATTTGTTTAATTTTCTTTCTGCCTTTATTATTTATTGTGGTTATCTGTTATATTGTTGAAGCCCGACTTAGCCTCGCCACTACTTCGCCGAGGTTAGGGTCGGCACTTACTCAGTACATGGGGTCGGTTGTACTGATACTACACTTTGTGCTCTTTTTGCACAGATCCCGGTACCATTCAGCAGTAGAGGATTCTAGGACGACAACCCGATTTCGTTTGGAGACACGAGGTACATCTGCCGGCGTTCACAAATATCCGAGAGTCTTCTCCTATATTTACACACACTGTTTTATATCATCAGAACAGTTACACTATTTCTTTCAGACATTATTTGTAGTATTCTTTAGTTGTTTGTGGATTGTGACACCAGACCCTCGGGTAGTCTTAGAGTTGTTATTATAATTAGTTCGTGGTTCGTTTCATTTAATTGGTCATTGTTATTATTTTATTCTATGGCTGTTGGGAATTAATTTAATTAAGATCATTTAAATTAGATTATTTATGCTGAAGTAATTAATTAAGGAAAATTAGTTAATCGACTTCTAACATTGGCTTGCCTAGCAAGTGTGGTGTTAGGCTCCATCACGATCACTAAGGTTGGGAATTTGGGTCGTGACACGACCCTATTCTATGGTCGCTTAATATCTTTTTTTAAACTATGTACATGGATTACACCTAGGGAAAGCTTATTTGTCTTAAACGAAATTGGAATATCCAACCCCAAACTTTCTATAAAATTCAAAATCATATCAAACTATGAACATCCAGGCTCAATACTTAGTCACATAACCTAAGGGGAAACTGTCATATCATTTATCTCACCACAATAGTTGTTTCTTATAGTAACTTACTAACGTGGTACTTTCTACTTCTGATTTGAATAAATATGAACAACTTAAAATCATTCTATGAAACTCAATATCGGCTGCTATTGGTTCTTACTTCGTACATCATATCTTCTTAGTCATATTTGAGTCGTATGAAAAACACATCTTTGGTAATAACAAACGCTTCTCACTCCTACGTATTTTGCCCTTAATTGTTTTTCTGTCGCAAACTATAGTGATCAATTTTATGCCCTTTGCGGTTAAATTTGTAACCTGTTATACCATGGGCTCTGACATCTAAACTATCACCATCCAACATGTGGCTCCATTTCCACGAATTAAATGAAATTATTCGGTGAGGTAAAACACATACGGAAACACTACCATACACAAACTTCTTCTTCGGAGTGTACCATCAACTCACAAATCATTTCGTGTACCATCAACTCATAAGTCACCAGAAGTTTTGATACATTGAAAATTGAATATTTGGTAAACATATAACTAAATAGTAGCATACTGAATAATAATAAACCAGCTAACTGAAAGACTGTATAACTGGTAACTGAGGTAAACTGATAACCATAGAACATGATAACTGCTTTTGTACTTCTGATAAGGTTATGCTCTAATATGTACTACTATCCATTGCATCCCACTTTTAACATCTTCTCAAGTCTCCTTTATTACCAACCTATACTCCATCCCAATGACCTTGAGTTTTTCCTGCCCTTCACCTTGGCATTCAATACGTCTGGAATTCGATAGGAAGAGAAGGTTACTTATTTCTCTAATCTTCATGACACTATCTAGAATAGAAAAAATGAGAAAATCCTGAATGTCTTGGTAGTTAACCGTTTATATGCATTGCTGGCACATACATATAAAGGAAAGTCCACTAGACGCGGCTTCATAGACTCCCTATGACATTTGAACCTAGTGATATGATACCAAGCTTTGTCATGCCCCGAACCTGGGCTGGACGTAACACGGCACCCGGTGCCTGATTACATATGATCGAGCGAACCAACTGGCTGGTTGAATCAAGAGGCGGACCTACAATGTGGGTTAAGGGGTCATGAGACCCCGTTACCTTTGGCAAAAATCTTGTATATATATATATATATATATATATATATATATATATATATATATGTACATATATACGAGACCCCTTAAATATCTAAGTGTGGCCACTAAACTCAAAGAGACTGACTAGACAAGTGGTTGCATTGGCCATGTAAATTCCGTTCTTCACCAGTGACGCAAGTTCGAATCCCATCTTCATCATTTTCTACTCATTTTCAGCTAGCAAATAGCTTTATTTTTTTTTTACTTTTGTCCTTTATTTTTGAACCAATTATAATTTAGTACTAATATATAATGGTCAACTTAATTAATATTTTAGTTGTGTGAATATAATATAATTTATATTTAATAGCAAATTGCTTTATTTTTTACTTTTATCTTCTACTTTTTTGAATTCAATTATGGTTTAGTACTAGTACATAATAGTCAGTCTAATTAATTTTATTCTTTTTCAAATTCATCCCTTAAAATTAAAATCATCAAATTGCAACTTATCGGTCAATAAATAAAAAAATACATATTATTTTGTGACAACCTTTTTCAACAATCTGATTCGGCAATGACAACTAATAGTTTGAGACTCTTTTTCAATTCTTTTAGTATTACCATACTTTTTATCTTGAATTATTTAGTATATCTTTGATAAATTTACGTTTGAACGCCCTTTTGATCACTGGCCCTTTTTTTAATTTATTAAAAACTAAAATTTTAAAGTATGGAACATGCTTAATCAAACACCTTCCCTTCCCATAGCATCCATTTTGCGAAGAAATCTCTCTCTCTCTCTCTCTCTCTCTCTCTATATATATATATATATATATATATATATATATATATAAAGTTTTCAATGAGTTGCACGCCGAATTTTATCGCTAGTGACTAGCATACAGTGGTGCCCCCGTCGTGCTCAAATCATGGGTCCGCCTCTGGGCGAATCAACATGTGATATTATAACATACTGAATGCGAAATATAAACTAGCACACGATGATATACCGAAAGTCTGAATAATATGAATTAAAAAGCGAAAACACTAATATGAGTCTAAAACATATCTATAGACAACATTGCTTAACATGAAAAGCCTTCAACTCTGTCTAACTGACTCTAGTCTATGAAGTCTACAATGAAGTACTGAAAACACTGATTGTCTGTAAATATGAAATATTCTAAAGTAATGATAATGCCCTGAAAGAACTGGGGCTCACCAAATAGCTGGTACGAGAATCCTAGCGCTCTGAATCGTCAACCTATAAATCGTTACCTGCATCGTGAGATGCAGGCACCAGGAGAAAGGGTAAGTACATTTAAATTGCACTAGTACGTAAAGCAACTGAAAGAAAGAACTATAAATGTTGAAACTGAATTTGAATTGATAACTGATAACTAATAACTGAAATGATAACTGATAACAGAATTGAACAAAGGAAGTAAGGATATGAATACTCCCTCTTATGAATGATGAACTACCTGCTTATGTAAATAAATAAACTACGGCCTCGGGCCCAATATATATGTGCAGAAGACGCGATCTCGGGCCCAAGTATACGTATAATAATTGTGGCCTCAGGCCCAAAGATACATAAAACATAAACTGCGGCCTTAGGCTCAAAGATGTATAAAGCATAAACTGCGGCCTCAGGCCCAAATACAGGTGTTCAACATTCAGGGATTTAAAATCAGGAACTGAGAATCATACATGATACTGAAATACTGAGTTACATGATACTGGAATGTTGAATAGAACTAGGATGAGACATGTATTCATGAACTGATTATGACAACTGAACTTCAACTGTTTATGACATGCTGAGTATCTAGACTAAGACTCGTGGCATCAAACCTAAATCTATATTGATTACGCACTAAGCTCATAACATTCATAATGAAGGTCATGAAAGAGTTACGAAGCTAAAGAATAGAAGTTCTGCAATTATTCAGGAAGCTAGGCTTAACTATATTTTTGAGGCAGTTCATAACGTCATAAAAGAAACGTAGTATAGGGAGAATTATTAACATTCCCAAACATAGAGAGTTAGCCTCAAATACCTTAACTTCCGGCTCTTGAGCATCATACAACATTCGCCAACCCTTTCAACTTTAATCTATAGCAATACAAGTCAAAGGGAATTCATTTTCGCAATAATACTCATCTTTTGGTCACTTAGGCATTTTATCAAACACATTTTGGGTGTAAAGCCTCATAGTCCTTATTAATGGTATTTATACACCCAAAAACCCATTCTCTTGATCCTAGATGATTTTAAAATATCAAATTACTATAATCAATATCATTCTTCATCACCCATAAGATGAACAATACCCTTTATCAATATTCAAAAATCAACAAACCAAACCTATAGCCGTTCATGCTTTTCTATCAACTCGTATCTCATGAACTTCGAGTCTATAATCATTAATATAATGTTATAATCAATTAGAGGGTGAAGATATTACCTTTTGACGTTCAATCCTTTTGAATTCAAGTTCTAAGATTATTTTTTCTCAACAATGATGTCTCTATTGAATATCTAATGATTTGAAGGGCTTACCCATGTTAATTAGGTGTTTGGAGAATTAAAATTAACTTAGAATCACCATTATAACTTACCTTGGATGATGTAGGGACCTTGGAGGAAGTTAGGTTCTTGAGACATTCCCTTTCTAGAGAAAGTTTTTGTGTTTTGGAGTGTGGGGTACGACGTAGGGCAAATAAAACGAATTTCGAGGTGCGCCCCATGCAGCACCGCGTACCTGAACACTCATCAAACACAGTGGGACTGCCACAAGCACGCGGTTGCGCACGGGAATAGTTGGGCGCGCATATGAGCATGCAGACTGTGCATTGTCCAGTAAAACACGTATAACAATTTGCACAGAGGTCCATTCGGGCTCTATAATATATCATTGAAAATGTATTTCAAAGGGATACAACTTTCATATTTTACGTTTTCCCAAATTCCCAACAGAGTTTCACGAAATTTTTATAGAAGACAGACCTTCCATAAACTTAGTCGATTTTATCGAATCTTATGCACCTCACTTTCCGTCTTCATTCCAAAAATACTATTTTCACCCATACTCATCCCCATATGACTTCATATGTGTAAGATTCCATATTAATACTCATTTAATACGTTCACGCCTAGTTTGAATTTACAGAGTGTTATATTAGAGTAGCTTAAATTAATTAATTTGCCACATTTACTTATGAATAGTGAAAACAAGAGTTCAGAACCAAAATGTTGCAAAATTGGACTCAAAACACCAAAATATATGGAAAAAACCCTGAGAACATTTTTATACATAGTGCATGAAATTCATGCGCTATATCTTAACGACAAGTTTCTCCGTTAAGGTATGAATTACATGCTCTATGCCTGTTATTTATTTTACCACCAATAATTGGTGGGTATAATGCATGTATTACATGCGTTATATGTACAACGCATAGAAGACATGCGCCATACCCACCAATTATTGTCCCCTCCCACTGAATATTTTTTTACTTAAGGAGCATCATTCCTTCTTTGAAAATTCATTCCGACAAATTCATTCTTCAGCATCCTTTGTATTTTGCTTTCGCATGCTTACTCAATTTTTTGTTGCATTTTGCCACAATGTATGAAGAGCGAAAAATTAGGATCGTGTTATATTGGGAGGGAGGGTGAGGTTGTCGTGGTGAATAACTCAATACACTATAGTTTTTATCCACGGAGTCTTGTTAAGTTTCCACTCACATTGGTGTACGATAGATTGGTATCTTTGATTTGTAAAAGAATGAGTTTGAGTAAATATTCGATTAATATTAAGGTAACTGGAAGATATCCTTATTTTCTTACTCCGCAAGGGGTTTCTTGTTATGCTAAGTTTAACATTGAAGACGATAAAACTCATCAAGATTTTTTGAATACTCTGGATGAACACCGGGATCTTCTTGTGATAAAAATGATGGAAATGTATGTCAAATCTGAAGACGTCAACAATATTGAGGTTTTGAAAATATGGATAACCCTCAATCATCTGGTGGTATTTTTGGAGCAATTTTATCTGAACAGGTTCCGAGAGTCTGGCCAAATCTAAACTTATCTCCACGGGAGAATAAGGAGCGATGACATACTTTCTTCCCAAGTTTACATAATTCACATGCCGAGTGGTAAATTTAAATTTTCCATGTTGTAGTATGATTATATTTTTATGTATCGTATTCGTACTTACACTTATATCTTTCAAAGAGGGTACCAACCAGATATGAATTTTACAAGTTATGAACAAACCAAAATTTGGAATGTTCCTAATTTTGGAGGTATAGATCATGATGGTCCATCCATGAGTCATTAACAACTCGATAATGTGCATCATGGGCTATCTACAGATTATAAATTGTAAGTTAAGAGAGAAAGTTAATATATTATGTTGGGATAACTTTGAGAAACTCATTATTTTATTGGTTGTGCAGTGAAAACAAGCAATATGATGGTCATGTCTATTCAATTGTCCGAAGACGATATATTTAATCAGGATCTAGTAGATTTACAGAGTGAGGAAGATAACCGTGATTATGACAAACAACGCTGATGAGTCTGGAGATGATACAACCTTCCCTGATAAGAGCGACGATGATGATGAACCACACTTTAATGACGATGGAGCATGACAAATGATTATGCTTCATATATGCAAACTCCACATTACAGTTAGACTCATAGTCTACGAGTCCCATATTCCCTTTCCTTCAAGGGAGATTCCCTACCTTGATCACTTTTCCAGTATGCCGGATGTGGATACACTCACAAGAGATCTTAATGACATTCGTACAATAATGTGGGATGAATCTAGACCAACAGAGCTCAGTAAGAATGTGTTTTTTGTTGTTGTGAGATTGAGGTTAATGAGTGTCACGACCCCAAATCCTAACAGGCCGTGATGACGCCTATCGTGGAACTAGGCTAG
>ML254827.1:739-47176 GCA_005239495.1 Nicotiana undulata | reverse complement strand
GCAAGTGAGTGCAGAAAAAGGAAAAATAAAAGGTGTGAGTAAATGGAAAAAGCTAAGATACAATAAAAATGAAAGCTATAAGATTAGATTGAAGAACTCACCAGCTTCAGTGCATCGATTGAGAACTGTTAGGGCTGTCAAAGCTCTGAACCATAGGATTTGCTCACATGAGCTGGAATCGAGGAACAAATCAGTGAAGAAAAGGAAAATAAAAGACAAAAATGGAAGGGATGAGCTCAGAGTTACGACTTACCAACTTGGTTGCTGCGAACCAGAAGAACAGCAAAGCAAGAAGAGGAAGCTAATACAAGAAAAATCAGTAATGAAAAAGCTAAATCAAAACAAAAAGGAAACAAATGATCTCAGATGGAGGGACTTACCAGCTAGGAGGCATGGAGATTGGACCGGCGTGACAAACGAGAGGAAGGAGCTAGGGCAAACGAGAGAGAGTGAAGAGAGAAATGAAATGAATATCTGTAAGGTGTTATTACAGATATACGCGATTCTCGCTTGGGCTGTGTGTTATAATAATTGGGCTCAAAAATTGGCCCAGATCAGAGGTTATTTACTTGGCTATGCAGTAAAGGAATTGGGCCTGGGAGTTGAAGAAAAGATAAATGGGCCAATCATAAATGGTTGGCATGGAAATCAAAGGGGCTACAAATGCAAGAGTAAAAATTGCTGTTTTGGGCTACGAGTGCAAGGCATATGCAGCAGTCATATTGGGCTACACAAGATATTATTTGGACTATTTTTAAGTATTTTAGCTAGTTTTAGTAGATTTTTATTTTGTTATATCACTATTGGGCCTGACAAGCCCAATTTTGATACTAGATCTTATGTACTCTCAAAGTTTAGCGTCCTAGGTAGTAGGACAACAGTCATGTTTTATTTTTGCTATTATTATTAATAAAACTACTACTAGGTAACCAACCTAGTAGTATAATTTGCTAAAAAAAAAATAACATTTCTCGAAGGCCATCTACATTGGGCAAACAAATACGGCCCTACATCCTCATAACCCCGTCATCACCAATAGTCACATCCCTGGCATCACCTCGATGGACCCTGTCCTGAAGAACCAACAAGTGCCGGTCATCATACTGACACGCTCTAATTTGATCATAGAGAGAAGACCGGGAATCCATGCTAGCTAATACCCGCAGTGGCTCTGACAAATCCAATCTCACAAGCTGCCCTGCTAAGGCCTAAACATCACGTGCCAAGGATCGCTCTGCTGCTGAAAGATAGCCTAGACTCCCAAAACTCCCTGCTCGGCAACTCAGGGCATCAGCCACTACATTGGACTTCCCCGATGATATACAATAGTGAGGTCATAATCCTTGAGGAGATCCAACCATCTCCTCTGACGTAAATTCAGATCCTTCTGCTTCAGCAGATACTGCAAGCTACGATGGTCAGTGAAAATCTCACACTGCACCCCATACAAATAGTGATGCCAAATCGTCAAAGCATGAACAATGGCAGCTAGCTCAAGTTCGTGCACTGGATAATTCTTCTCGTGCACCTTTAACTATCTGGACACGTAGGCAATCACCCTACCGTCCTGCATCAGAACCACTCCCAAGCCAACTCTAGAAGCATCACAATAGACTGTGTAAGAACCCGAACCAGTAGGCAATACCGATACCAGAGTTGTAGTCAATGCTGACTTGAGCTTCTAAAATCTCTCCTCACACTCATCGGACAATCTTAATGGAGCACCCTTCTGGGTCAATCTGGTCAAAGGTGAAGCAATAGAAGAAAATCTCTCCACGAAGCGCCGGTAATAACCTGCCAAATAGAGGAAACTCCTAATCTCTGTAGCGGAGGACGGTTTGGGCCAACTCTACACCGCCTCAATCTTCTTCGGATCCACTTGAATACCCTACACCACGTGCCCCAAGAAAGCTACTGAACCAAGCCAAAACTCACTCTTGGAGAACTTTGCATAAAGTTTCTCCTTCCTCAACCTCTGCAACACAACCCTCAAATGCTGAGCGTGCTCCTCCTGACTGCGAGAATACACCAGGATGTCATCAATGAACACAATGACGAATGAATCAAGGTAAGGCTGAAACACGTTGTTCATCAAATGCATGAATGCGGCTGGGGCATTGGTCAACCCAAATGACATAACCAGAAACTCGTAATGACTATATCTGGTCCTGAAAGCAGTCTTCAGTATATCAGAATCCAGAATCTTCAGCTGATGGTATCCAGACCTCAAGTCAATCTTGGAGAACACCCTAGCTCCCTGAAGCTGATCAAACAAGTCATCAATATGAGGTAAAGAATACCGGTTCTTCACTGTAACCTTGTTCAACTGCCTATAGTCAATAGACATGCGCATAGACCCATCCTTCTTCTTCACGAATAACACCGGTGCACTCCAAGGTGACACACTAGGCCGAATTAACCCCTTATCTAAGAGTTCCTGAAACTGCTCTTTCAATTCTTTCAACTCTGGTGGGGCCATGCGGTAAGGTGGGATAGAGATAGGCTGGGTGTTTGGTAACAAGTCAATACTAAAATCAATGTCTCTGTCAAGCGGCATGCCTGTCAGGTATGCTGGGAAAATGTCCGGGAACTCACGGACACAGAATCAATGGAAGGAGTCTCGCCACTAACATCCCTCACAAAGGCCAGATAAGACTCACTCCCCTTCCCAATTATACGCTGAGCCTTAAGAAAGGAAATCACCCTACTAGGCACATACTCCATCAAACCTCTCCACTCAATCCTCGGCAATCCGGGCATAGCTAAGGTCACGGTCATAGCGTGACAGTCAAGAACAGCATGGCATGGAAATAGCCAATCCATGCCCAAAATCACATCGAAGTCAACCATGCTAAGCAATAATAGATCTTCCCGGGTCTGCAAACCCCTAATAGATATAACACAAGACCGGTACATCCATTCCACTACAATAGTATCCCCCACCGGAGTCGACACATGAACAAATGAAATCAAAGACTCACGGGGCATATCCAAGAAATGTGCAAAGTATGATGAAACATATGAATACGTGGAACCAGGATCAAACAAATACCGAAGCATCTCGGTGACAGACTGAGATAATAACTGTAATCACTGCATCTGCAACTATGGCATCTGGTCTGGCTGGAAGTGCATAGAAACGGGCCTGTCCTCCACCTGATCGACCTCCCCCTCTAGGGCGGCCTCTGACTGACTGGCCCCCACCCCTAGCTGCCTGAGCGGGTGGTGTAGAAACTGGTGCTGAAGCTGGAGGCTGGCTCCTGTGCTTAAATGAAATACCAGTTAGACGGGGACAATACCTTTTGATGTGACCCAGATCCCCACACTCGAAGCAATCCCTTTCAGTAAAAGACGGTGGGGACTGAAGGGAACACCTAGAACTAGAGTAGCTGCTAGAAGATCTATGTGCTGAAGAACCCTGAACAAATGGTGGTCGGGATGAGATCTGGGCTGGAAGTGCACTGAATGATGAACGACCCGGGTGGAAGCTACGGGCACCGTGTCCTGATGAAGCACCACTGTAAACTGGATGAGCTGGCTGAGGAGGCCTGAATGGACGGCCTCTGCTATGCTGAGACTGACCTCCCGAGTGAACACCACCATAACTACCAGATCCTCGAGATCTCTTGGACTCCCTCTCAACACGCTCCTGGCGACGCATGACTCAATCTCCCTGGCTATGTAATCTACCTTCTCAAAAGAAGCGCCAGATACCCTTTCCCTGGTCAGAAAAATCCGTAGCTGGTAAGTGAGACCATCAACAAACCTCCGGATCCTCTCTCTGTCTGTGGGGACTAGCCAGATGTCATGATGCGCTAACTCAGAGAACCTCATCTCATACTGTGTCATGGTCATGTCTCCCTATCTTAACTGCTCGAACTTTTCGCGCAGCTCCTCTCTGCGAGACTGCAGTATATACTTCTCCAAAAAGCGAATGGAGAACTGGTGCCATGTAAGGGGAATTGCATCAGCAGGTCTACGCCTCTCATAGGCCTCCCACCAAGCAAGTGCAGCTCCTGAAAACTAGAAGGTAGTAAATGGGACCCCACTGGCCTCTAATATCCCTATTGTGTGTAGTATCCTCTGACACTTGTCCAAGAAGGCCTGGGCATCTTCGCCCTCTGTACCACTGAAAGTCGGACGCTGGAGTCGTCTGAACCTCTCCAACCTATGCTGCTCATCATCAGCTAAACCTAGGACAACATAATCCTGTACCGAAGCAATCTGCTGCACTGGAGCTGCCCTAGGTGTCTGAAGTCCCTGGGTGACCTGCTCAGGTGTCCGGATAGCTGGAGTTTGGATGCCTCCCCCGACCTGAGAAGTAGTAGCGGTAGTGGACATAGCGACGGCCTGTGCCAAACTGGTGCACAGCGTCAAAATCCGGGCTAGGGTCTCCTGAAGACCTGGAATCACAATATGCACTGCTGGTGCTTGAGCCTGCCCCGCTGGAATCTCAGCTGCGGGGACCTGATACTAAGCAATGAGAGGGTCCACAGGTGCTGCTCCGGCTGCTGTTCGGGCTGCACCCCTCCCTCTGCCACGGCCTCCACATCTGGCCGGTCCTGCTGGTGTCTCATCACCACTACCAGTAGCACGAGTCCTCGCCATCTGTGAGGGAATGAAACAACAGAAGTTTAGTTCCAGAATTCAACAGAGCCGCACGACAAAATTAAAAATATGGAATTTTCATAAGGGTTCTGTAGCCTCTCGAAGATAAGTACAGACGTCTCCGTACTGATCCGCAAGACTCTACTAAACCTGCTCATGACTGGTGAAACCTATTCAACCTAGAGCTCTGACACCAACTTGTCATGACCCAATTTCGGAGTCGTGATGGCGCCTGTCGTGGAACCAGGCCAGCCACCTATCTATAAGTAATCTAGGTTCAATTATTGAGAAAATACCTCTTTTTGTAAATCTGAAATCAATAATAAAATGCGACTAAAAGAGGAATGACCAACATAGTCTGAAAAGTAAATAACAACAGGTATAATAGGAAAGAGATGACGAGATCACGGACGCCAACTGCTACCTCGACAACTATGATGGAAATTGCTGCTACTCAATGACCAGAGCCAAGTCCCAGTGTACCTGGATCTGCACACAAGGTGCAGGGGTACCAACTCAGTAGTAACGAAACCAAACTATGGACTGGGAGGTAGTGACAGACTAAACCTCTGATGTTTATGAACAACAGTATAAATCTTGAACGTGACAGTAATATGGAAGAAAAATAAGAAAGATGCACCAAATTATGCTTCTAAACTCTATATACCAGCATATGATCATAAAGAATCAGAAATGATATGTACACAATATTCCTACTCTTATAAGGAATTGCACTCAGTACTAGATTTGGCTTTTAGGCCCAGGGAAGGTGTGATGACCCAAAAAGGGGTCATCTTATGCGCATCTAATTTTGACTGTGTTTCGAGGCCCCGAAAGCCTCCATTAATGTCACCTCGATGTGCGTGCACTCGGGCACATAATCGGGAAGCCTTTATGTGAAAACTTGATTAAGAGTTAAATATTTTTGATAATTAATTGAATAAAGTTGACTTTGGTCAACAGTTTTGGAAACCGGACTCGGATATGTGATCCGACAGTCCTGGAAGGTTCGTAGGAAAATATGGGACTTGGGTGTATGCCCGGAATCGAATTCCGAGGACCCAAGTCCGAGAAATAAATTTTTAAAGAAAATTATTTTATGAGAATATTAAAGCCTTATGAAAATGAACCTTGATGTGAAACATGTGCTGCCGGGCCCGTATTATGATTTCGTAGCCCGAAACACGTTCAATATGTGTTATGTAAGTTATCTGCAAAATTTGGTAAGAAACGGACTTGACTTGATTGGTTTCGGATCAAAATGAAGAAAAATTGGAGTTAATGAAGTTTTGAGGTTTTTAGAGAATTTGAAATTTGGCTTGAAAGGTGATTTGATATTCCCAAGGTCCGAATGAAATTATGAGATCGGGAATAGTTCCGTTGTGTCATTTATAACTTCTCTGCAAAACTTGAAGTCATTCCGAGTAGTTTAGGTCAGTTCGGCGCATAGAAGTGGATTCTAGAATTTCAAGTTCTTAAGTTTTGATTCAATTTGGTTTTGGGGTTGAATTTCTAGTTTCGTTGTTGTTTTCCATGTCCCGGGGGTTCGAGCGAGTCCGTATCATGAATACAGACTTGTTGGTATATTTGGACGGGGGGCTCGAGTGGGCCCAGGTGCTTCCCGGACCCCGCACGGGGACAAAAACCAGCAAAACCCACTGCTGGTGTGGCTGCTTCTGGTGTGACCGCACCTGCAGTCGAGCCTTCGCAGGTGCGACCCCCATCGCAGGCATGACCCTTCTTTCGCAGGAGCAGGACCGCTGGCGCGAACTCCTTCTCTGCAGGCGCGATGCCAGGGTCCTAGGACCTTTTCCGCAGGGGCGGTGATTTTCTCGCAGGTGCGGGACCGTACCTGCGGTCCCAAGGTTGCAGGTGCGGAAATCACTATTTCCAGCCCCTTTTAAATGTCCAAATTATGGGTTTCCTTCATTTTTTCCCACCATCAACTTCCTTTAGAGAGCATCCAAGTTTGGGCAGCACCTCCCACGACCACCCACTGTAAGAGGTAAGTTAAACCTCATAATCTTCTAGCTTTAACATTAATTCCTAGTTAAATTCACTACTAAATCATCTAAAAATCATAGAATTAGGTAGTAATTTTAGGGTTCTTGAGGATTTTGTAATTTTCCATTTTAGGCCATGAATTCAAGTAGAAATCACACCTTAGTGATCCTTAGGCTATGGATGAGTGATCCCTTCGAGAATTTTCGTAATGCGATCATGAGAGACCGGGGTTGGAAATTGGGAATTCGTCAAGAATAGCGATTTTATTGAATAACTAGGATAATTTAGCACATTGTGCATGCATTGATCTAATTTCACACCTTTTGACTAGGTGTGAGTCCTCGGGTATAGAGTTCGGAGTTTCGGGCGCAATTGTGGTCCGAGGGGTAGATTCGACACAAGGTGAGTCTCCTTTCTAACCTTGTAAGAGGGAATTGTCTCCATAGGTGATGTCTATGCAATGTGTAAGTTGTTTGGGGGCTACGTACGCGCCAAGTGACGAGAGTCCGTATATAGCGGCTATTATTGTTATGTCCGGGTAGTTAGGCCCACATCATGCCTTGTATGTTTTTCTCGTAATGCCTTATATGCCTTTTCTTGTAATGCCTGATATGTTTTCCTTGTAATGCTTCATACGATTTATTGTAACG
The DNA here is from genome assembly GCA_005239495.1 of Nicotiana undulata. Lineage (NCBI taxonomy): Eukaryota > Viridiplantae > Streptophyta > Magnoliopsida > Solanales > Solanaceae > Nicotiana > Nicotiana undulata. The sequence continues at coordinate 39,914 of ML254827.1, read as the reverse complement.
CCATATGTACTATGAAATTATGTTTTGCATTGTGTTATTCTTCTGAGGCTTTATAGTAATAAATTGTGAAATATATGGGAGCGGGCCGTACGCCACGGTAGAATTGAAAATAAATTATGAAATATATGGGAGTGGGTCGTACGCCACGACAGAATTGAAAAGCAATTGTGAAATATATGGGAGCGGGTCGTACGCCACAGAAGAGTTGAAAAGAATTGTGAAATATATGGGATCGGGCCGTACGTCACGACAGTGTGTAAAGTAATTGAATATATATGGGATCGGGCCGTACGCCACGGCAGTGTTGAGAAATTATGAAATATATGGGATCCGGCCGTACGCCACGGCAGTGTTGAGAAATTATGAAATATATGGGATCCGGCCGTACGCCACGGCAGTGTTGAAAAGATATTGAAATGAATATGGGATCGGGCCGTTCGCCACGGCAAGTGTAGAAGGTACCTTATGTGAGCGGGCCGTACGCCACGGCGGATCTAAGAATTTGTGATTATTGTTTCGTTCGGTGGTCTTACTCTTGAAAGTGCTTTATTGTTTAGTTCAGCAATTGCTTGGATTTTCTGCTTTTGATATATATACTTGTTGCTAATTTCTCTGACATGCCAACTGTATTTCATCATATTCTATCATATATTATTACTGCTGGACCTTAGTGAGTATCGTGTCGACCTCTCGTCACTACTTCTTCGAGTTTAGGCGGGATACTCACTAGGTACATTTTTTTTTAATATGTATTCATGCTGCACTTTCTTTTCTTTTCTGTACTTGACTGTACAAGTCCGGAGGCTGGTACGTCTGATTATCAGGCCGGTGCTAGATATTGAGAGCGTGGTCATACTTCACGGTGAGCTGCTTTCCCGGCGACTCCCTAGCAGCACCCTGAGTTCTTTTCTTATATTCTCTGTCCATTTCATTCAAACTGAGACTCTGTATATATTGTAGTCACTGTATATTCAGTAGTTGCCCATGGCACTCGTGACACTAGTTCCTGGCACACACGCGGTATATATTCTTGGGGTTTTGGGATGTATATCTATGTGTATGTTTTATTTCGGCTTTGTATCTACTATGACTTTACCTTCACTCAAGGCTAGTATCAAGTTAGTTGTTATAAACTAGTAATCATTGACTTGTTTAATGAGATGGGAAGGGTATCACTTGGTGTACTTTGTGTTGGCTTGCCTAACCCCGTCGTTGGGCGCCATCACGACCCGTATTAGGATCTTGGGTCGTGAAAACGTGGTATCAGAGCACTAGGTTCACGTAAGTCTCACGAGTCACGGGCATGCCTAGTAAAGTCTTGTGGATCGGTACGGAGACGTCTGTACTTATCTTCAGGAGGCTACGGGGTGTTAGGAAACTTCCCTTTATGCATATCATGTCGTGCAATCTATGATGTACTCAAACTTATTCTTCTATTCTCTCACAGATGGTGAGGACGCGTTCATCTAATGTTCCAGGTCCGGGAGAGGCCGCTGCCCCGGTTGCCCAAGGTCGGGGTAGAGGCAGGGGACGAAGGCGTCCCAGAGCTATGCCAGTGGAACCACCAGAGGACCCTATTATGAAGGAGCAGGATGAGGTGCCTCCAGTAGCACCTGCTCCAGTGGATTTCATGACGGGGCCACGCTTCCAGGAGGTCATGGGCCGTATGCTGAGATTCATGGACACTATGTCTCAGGCTGGTTTATTTCTAGCCGACCCAACTACTTCTCAGGCGGGAGGGGGAGTCTAGACTCCTACCGCTCAGGCAATAGGTCAGGCAACAGCAGCACGTCATACCCCGGCCGGGCACAGCGCCCGTGGGAGGGGTTCAACCCGTAGTAGCAGCCCCAGAGCCCAGGCCAGTTGCAGAGGGTGACAAGTAGAAGATGTTGGATAGATGGACCCGACTTCGCCCTCCAGTCTTCGGGGGTGAGTGGGGAGAGGATGCTCGAAATTTATTGAAAGGTGCAGGGACAGACTGCAGAACATGAGGATTTTTGAATCCCATGGAGTGGATTTCTCCACATTTCAGTTAGAGGGCATAGCTCGCAGGTGGTGGCAGTCATCTATTCTCAGTAGGCTAGCAGATTCTCCTCTTGTCACTTGGGATTAGTTCGCTCAGTTATTTCTAGACAGATACATTCCACCTTCTGAGAGGGAGGAGCTACGGGGTAAGTTTGAGCGACTAGAGCAGGGGAAGATGTAAGTGACTTATTATGAGGCTAGATTTTCCTATTTGTCTCACCATGCCCTTATGATATTGCCTACTGATGCCGAGAGGGTTCGGCGTCTTGTGGAAGGCTTGCATCTAGGTATTAAGGCCTCTATGGCCAGAGAGGTAGAGATGGGTAACCCATACCAGCTTGTAGTCGAGATAGCTCGACGGATTGAGGGTTACCTTATGAGGAGCAGGGAGCAGGGTCAGCCAGGTCAGCAGGACAAGAGGGCCAGGTTCACATGTGACTTCAAGGGTGCTCCAGCTAGGGGTAGAGGTCAGTTCGGAGGCGGCCAGTTCAGTAGGCCCTCATATTCATCACCTTCACTATCTCCTAGGGGTATTTCAGCGAGGCCTTAGTTCGGCGCTATGCTAGAGCGTTCCTATCGTCCCCAAGCCACCCAGGGTGCACCCAGCAGTTATTCCAGTCATCAGAGGTCCTCTAGTTTCTATTTCAGTGCCTTACCAGAGGGTTCACACCGCCCTCTAGCTATTCAGGGTTCTTCCTCTTTCGGGCAGCGCGCTGTAGCACCAGGAGGTTGTTTTGAGTGTGGGGAGCCGGGTCATACGTGGAGGTTTTGTCCCAAGTATCAGGGCAAGGAAGTGCAGCAAAGTTATCGGCCTAGGAGTTCAGCACTCGCAGTCCGGCCGCCTCGAGGTGGATGACATGTCGGAAGGGGTCGTCCTAGAGGGTGAGGCCAGTCAGGAGGAGGTCAGTTAGTTCCTGTTCACTCTTGGGGAATTCAGTCTTCAGGGGCCTCAGCCAGATTTTATGCCATTCCGGCCAGATCAGATGCAGTGGCCTCAGACGCCTTAATCATAGGTATTATCTCAGTATGTGGTAGGGAGGCTTCGGTACTATTTGATCCAGGATCCACGTATTCATATGTATCTGTACTATTTGCTCATTTTCTGGATATCCTTTGTGAGTCCTTGGGTTCTCCTTTATATGTGTCCACTCATGTGGGTGATTCTGTGGTGGTAGACCGGGTCTACCGGTCTTGTGTGGTCACTTTCTGCGGTTTCGATACCAGAGAAGATATTTTATTGCTGGATATGATTTATTTTGAGGTTATCCTAGGCATGGATTGGCTATCTCCTTATCATGATGTGTTAGATTTCCATGCCAAGACAGTCACTTTAGCCATGCCTGAGTCGCCTAGACTAGAATGGAGAAGTTCTTCTATTAGTGCCTCCAGCCGGGCTATTTCCTTGATAAAGGCTCGGCATTTGGTCGTGAAGGGTTGTTTGGCCTACCTAGCTTATATGCGGGACACCACCGCCGAGTCTCCTACCATTGATTCAGTGCCTGTTGTTCGAGAGTTTCCGGATGTGTTTCCTTCGGATCTTCCAGGCATGCATCCAGATCGAGATATTGACTTCTGTATTGAGTTGGCTCTAGATACTCAGCCTATTTCCATTCCCCCTATCGTATGGCTCCTAAGGAGCTGAAGGAGTTGAAGGAGCAGCTTGAGGAGTTGTTGGACAAGGGGTTCATCAGGCCGAGTGTGTCGCCGTGGGGTGCTCCAGTCTTATTTGTTAAGAAGAAGGATGGGTCTATGCATATGTGCATTGACTATCGCCAACTAAATAAAGTAACCATCAAGAATAAGTATCTTCTGCCGCGCATCGATGATTTGCTTGATTAATTACAGGGTGCTCGTGTGTTTTCTAAGGTTGACTTGAGATCGGGTTATCATCATCTGAGGATTCGGGCTTCAGATGTTTCGAAGACTGCATTTCGTACCAGATATGGCCATTATGAGTTCCTGGTGATGCTTTTTGGGTTAACTAAAGCCCCAACAACATTCATGGATTTGATGAATAGGGTATTCATGCCGCATATTGATTCCTTTGTCATCGTCGTCATTGATGACATCTTGATTTATTCACGGAGCCTGGGTGAGCATGAGCAACACCTGAGAGTTGTGCTCCAGACCTTGCGGGAACAGAAGTTGTATGCTAAGTTCTCCAAGTGTGAGTTCTGGTTAGATTCCGTGGTATTTTTGGGGCATGTGGTATCCGGGGAAGGTATCAAGGTTGATCCTCAAAAGATTTAGGCGGTTCAGAGTTGGCCGCGTCCTACTTCAGCTACGGAGATCAGGAGTTTCTGGGGCCTAGTAGGCTATTATCGCTGATTCGTGGAGGGGTTCTCCTCTATTGCATCCCCACTGACCAGATTGACTCAGAAGAACGCCCCGTTTCGGTGGTCCGATGAGTGTGAGGCGAGATTTCAGAAGCTCAAGTCAGCTTTGACCTTAGCACCAGTTCTGTCATTGCCTTCCGGTTCTGGGATGTATATCGTGTATTATGACGCTTCACGTGTCGAGTTGGGGTGTGTGCTGATGCATGATAGCTGGGTTATTGCTTATGCTTCGCGACAGCTGAAGGTTCATGAAAAGAATTACCCTGTGCACGATTTGGAGTTTGCGGCGATTGTTCATGCTTTGAAGATATGGCGGCATTATCTATATGGTGTATCTTGTGAGGTCTATACTGACCACCGCAACCTGCAGTACTTGCTTAAGCAGAGGGACCTTAACTTGAAGCAGCGAAGATGGCTTGAGTTGTTAAAAGATTATGATCTCACTATTTTATATCACCCGGGCAAGGCGAATGTAGTAGCAGATGCTTTGAGCAGGAGGGCAACGAGTATGGGTAGCTTGGCCTACATTGCAGCTGAGGAGAGACCTTTAGCCTTGGACATCCAGTCCTTGGCCAATCGCCTTGTGAAATTGGACCTTTTAGAGCCTCGTCGAGTTTTGGCTCATATAGTTGCTCAGTCTTCATTGTTGGGGGAGATTAAGGGTCGACAGTTTGATGATCCATGCCTTGCAAAACTTCGGGATGCAGTGGTCCATGGAAGGGCCAAGGAGGTTACTTTAGGCGAGGATGGTGTCTTGAGGCTCCAGGGCCGTTTATGTGTTCCTAATATTGATGGCTTAAGGAAGAGAATTTTGGAAGAGGCCCACAGTTCTCGGTATTCTGTTCATCTGGTTGCGACAAAGATGTACTGTGATTTGAAGCAGCACTACTGGTGGAGGCGGATAAAGAAAGATATAGTGCAGTTTGTGGCTAGGTGTCTCAATTGTCAGCAGGTCAAGTACGAGCACCAGAGGCCAGGAGGCTTGTTTCAGCAGATGCCCATTCCTGAGTGGAAATGGGAGCGCATCACCATGGACTTTGTGGTTGGGTTGCCTCGGACTTTGCGGAAGGTTGATGCGGTTTGGGTCATTGTGGATAGGTTGACCAAATAAGCGCATTTCATTCCTGTGGCTACTACTTATACTACGGAGAGGCTGGCCCAGATTTATTTTCGGGAGATAGTCCAGTTGCACGGTGTGCCGGTGTGCATTATATCAGATCGAGGTCCTCAGTTCACCTCGCATTTTTGGAGAGCATTGCACAGTGAGATGGGCACTCAGATAGATCTCAGCTCAGCATTTCACCCTCAGACTGATGGTCAGTCGGAGCGTACAATTCAGATTATGAAGGATATGCTCAGGGCTTGTGCGATTGATTTTGGCGGTCAATGGGACCAGTTCTTGCCTTTGGCATAGTTTGCATACAATAACAGTTATCAGTCCAGCATCGAGATGGCTCCCTTCAAGGCTTTATATGGTCGGCGATGTCGTTCTCCGATTGGGTGGTTTGAGCCTTGCGAGGCCAAGCTATATGGTACAGATCTTGTGAGAGATGCCTTGTAAAAGGTAAAGATTATTCAGGAAAGGCTCCATACAGCTCAGTCCAGACAGAAGAGTTACACGGATCATCGGGCGTGTGATGTAGCATTTATGGAGGGAGATAAGGTTATGTTGAAGATTTCGCCGATGAAGGGCGTTATGAGATTCGGGAAGAGGGGCAAGTTGAACCCCAGGTTTATAGGCCCTTTCGAGGTGTTGAGGCGAGTCGGGGAGGTTGCTTAGGAGCTCGCTTTACCTCCCGCCTTATCGAGAGTTCATCCGGTATTTCACGTATCCATGCTCCAGAGATATCATGCCTATTTCTCTCACGTGATTGATTTCAGCACTATTCAGTTAGATGAGAAGTTGGGCTTCGAGGAGGAGCCAGTTGCTATTATTGATAGGCAGGACCGTTTGAGGTCTAAGAGAATTTCTGCCACAAAGGTCCAGTGGAGGGGCCAACCAGTCGGTGAGGCGACTTGGGAGTCCGAGGAGGACATGCGGAGCAGGTATCCACATCTATTCGGCACATCAGGTACGACTCTACGCCCGTTCGAGGACGAACGTTTGTTTTAGTGGGGGAGATTGTGATGACCCAAAAAGGGGTCATCTTATGCGCATCTAATTTTGACTGTGTCTGAGGCCTCCAAAGCCTCCATTAATCTCACCTCGATGTGCGTGCGCAGCTGGGGCGCGTAGCCGGGAAGCCTTTATGTGAAAACTTGATTAAGAGTTAAATATTTTTGATAATTAATTGAATAAAGTTGACTTTGGTCAAAAATTTTGGTAAACGGACCCGGATCCGTGATCCGATTGTCCCGGAAGGTCCGTAAGAAAATATGGGACTTGGGCGTATGCCCGGAATCGAATTCCGAGGACCCAAGTCCGAGAAATGAATTTTTAAAGAAAATTGTTTTATGAGAATATTAAAGGCTTATGAAAATTAACCTTGATGTGAAACCTGTGCTGTTGGGCCCGTATTATGATTTCGGAGCCCGAAACAGGTTCAATATGTGTTATGTAAGTTATCTGCAAAATTTGGTAAGAAGCGGACTTGACTTGATTGGTTTCGGATCAAAATGAGGAAAAATTGGAGTTAATGAAGTTTTGAGGTTTTTAAAGAATTTGAAATTTGGCTTGAAAGGTGATTTTATGTTCCCGAGGTCCGAATGAAGTTCTGAGACCGGGAATAGTTCCGTTGTGTCATTTATAACTTGTCTGCAAAATTTGAAGTCATTCCGAGTAGTTTAGGCCGGCTCGGCGCATTGAAGTGGATTCGAGAATTTCAAGTTCTTAAGTTTTTATTCAATTTGGTTTTGGGGTTGAATTTTGAGTTTCGTTGTTGTTTTCCATGTCCCGGGGGTTCGAGCGAGTCCGTATCATGAATACAGACTTTTTGGTATATTTGGACGGGGGCTCGGGTGGGCCCAGGTGCTTCCCGGACCCCGCACGGGGCCAAAAACCAACAAAACCCACTGCTGGTGTGGCTGCTTCTGGTGTGACCGCACCTGCGGTCTCCCAGTCGCAGGTGCGAGAGCGCACCTATGGTCAAGCCTTCGCAGGTGCGACCCCCATCGCAGGCGCGACCCTTCTTCCGCAGGAGCGGGACCGCTGGCGCGGACTCCTTCTCCGCAGGCGCGATGCCAGGATCCCAGGCCCTTTTCCGCATGGGCGGTGATTTTCTCGCAGGTGCGGGACCGCACCTGCGGTCCCAAGGTCGCAGGTGCGGAAATAACTGTTGCCAGCCCCTTTTAAATTTCCAAATTACGGGTTTCCTTCATTTTTACCCACCATCAACTTCCATTAGAGAGCATCCAAGTTTGGGCAGCACCTCCCACGACCACCCACTGTTAGAGGCAAGTTAAACCCCATAATCTTCTAGCTTTAACATTAATTCCTAGTTAAATTCACTACTAAATCATCTAAAAATCATAGAATTAGGTAGTAATTTTAGGGTTCTTGAGTATTTTGTAATTTTCCATTTTAGGCCAAGAATTCAAGTAGAAATCACACCTTAGTGATCCTTATGCTATGGGTGAGTGTTCCCTTCGAGAATTTTCGGAATGCGATCATGAGAGACCGGGGTTGGAAATTGGGAATTCGTCAAGAATAGCGATTTTATTGAATAACTAGGATAATTTCTCACATTGTGCATGCATTGATCTAATTTCACACCTTTTGACTAGTTGCGAGTCCTCGGGTATAGAGTTCGGGGTTTCGGGCGCAATTATGGTCCGAGGGGTAGATTCGACACAAGGTGAGTCTCCTTTCTAACCTTGTAAGAGGGAATTGTCTCCATAGGTGATGTATATGCAATGTGTAAGTTGTTTGGGGGCTACGTACGCGCCAAGTGACGAGAGTCCGTATATAGCGGCTATTATTGTTATGTCTGGGTAGTTAGGCCCACATCATGCCTTGTATGCTTTTCTCGTAATGCCTTATATGCCTTTTTTTGTAATGCCTGATATGTTTTCCTTGTAATGCTTCATAAGATTTATTGTAACGCCATATGTACTATGAAATTATGTTTTGCATTGTGTTATTCTTCTAAGGCTTTATGGTAAGGAATTGTGAAATACATGGGAGCGGGTCGTACGCCACGGCAGAATTGAAAAGAAATTGTGAAATATATGGGAGCAGGTCGTACGCCACGGCAGAATTGAAAAGATATTGTGAAATATATGGGAGCGGGCTGTACGCCACGACAGAATTGAAAAGAAATTGTGAAATAGCAGGCTGTATGCCATGGCAGAGTTGAAAAGAATTGTGAAATATATGGGATCGAGCCGTACGCCACAATAGTGTTGAAAGTAATTGAATATTTATGGGATCGGGCCGTACGCCACGACAGTGTTGAGAAATTATGAAATATATGGGATCGGGCCGTACGCCACGGTAGTGTTGAAAAGATATTGAAATGAATATGGGATCGGGCCGTACGCCATGGCAAGTGTAGAAGTTACCTTATGGGAGCGGGTCGTACGCCACAGCGGATCTAAGAATTTGTGATTATTGTTTCGTTCGGTGGTCTTACTCTTGAAAATGCTTTGTTGTTTAGTTCAGCAATTGCTTGGATTTTCGCTTTTGATATATATACTTGTTGCTTATTTCCCTGACATGCCTACTGTATTTCATCATATTCTATCATATGTTATTACTGCTGGACCTTAGTGAGTATCAAGTCGACCTCTCGTCACTACTTCTTCGAGTTTAGGCGGGATACTCACTGGGTACATATTTATTTAATATGTACTCATGCTGCAATTTTTTTTCTTTTATGTACTTGACTGTACAAGTGCTGAAGCTGGTACGTCTGATTATCAGGCCGGTGCTAGATATTGAGAGCGTGGTCATACTTCACGGTGAGCTACTTTCCCGGCGACTTCCTAGCAGCACCCTGTAGTTCTTTTGTTATATTCTCTGTCCATTTCCTTCAAACTGAGACTCTGTATATATTGTAGTCACTGTATATTCAGTAGTTTCCCATGGCACTCGTGACACTAGTTCCTGGCACACACGCGGTATATATTTTTGGGGTTTTGGGATGTATATCTATGTGTATGTTTTATTTCGGCTTTGTATCTACTATGACTTTACCTTCACTCAAGGCTAGTATCAAGTTAGTTGTTATAAACTGGTAATCATTGACTTGTTTAATTAGACGGGAAGGGTATCACTTGGTGTAATTTGTGTTGGCTTGCCTAACCCCGTCGTTGGGCGCCATCACGACCCAGATTAGGATCTTGGGTCGTGACAAAAGGTCCATCCCGAATTATGCATAGCCCAAGTGACGTAGTCATCGAGTACTGAGGAAAAAGGCCAGTCCAGCCCCACGGAGAAGATCCATCTCCGGAATGTATCACTCGGACAAGATCCATGTCCAGGAACAATCCATCCCACAATATATATCAATATCTTTAGGCAAGATCCATGCCCAGGAAAAATCCATCCCTTAATATCTTTGCGCTCACTTGGGGTGTAAAGACTCCGGATGGGCTCCTATAAGCCCAAGCGCTATATCAAGCCAACAAAAGCATGATTCAAGGATCGTTGCGGTGTGCAGTCAATTCTCATAACTGTCTCAATACCAGGCTCTCGGCCTCACTCAGTCCATACTTTCCAATCTCACTCACAATGCTCTCAAATTTAACAATCAACCTAAAACAATGATAATATTGAAATAAACTAGCAACCATTGAGACTGAGGCATGGAACATATGCTATAACAGGACAGAGTACATGAAAATAAATAATCGCAGATAGAGACAGCAACAATCGACCATTTTGGTCTGAACATACCGGCGTGAAGCATTAACATTTATACTTAACATGATTTCTAATACGTTCAAGGTAAATAAGACCTCCATGGTACAAGTCTCGTCCTGAATTGACCATTAGGCAGTGCCATGGGATGAGCCAGGCCACAATATTCGGTGTACGCCTGCATTCCCGTCACTTGTTAGGTGCGTCACCTTAATTACCATCAAATATTAGATAATTTGGGGTTTTGAACCCTCAGTTCCGAGTTTGGAAGCGTTACTTACCTCAAAATTGGCTAAAATACTACTCTGCAGTGCCCTTGCCTCTAACTTCGGCCTCCGAGTGCTCCAAATCTACCAACAATCAGGTGTATATCATTATAATATGCTAAGGAATTAATCCCAATCAAAATTTATCAAAAATACTCAAAAATCCCGAAGTTGGTCAAACCCGATCCCCAGGACTACGTCTCGGAATTCGATAAAATGTATACCACAAGAATCTTCATCCTCCCACGAATCTATACATACCAAGACCACTGAAATCGGAGTCCAAATGACCCCTCAACTTCTCATTTTAAAGCCTCTTAATCCCAAGCCCTAGTTACCCATTTTGCACTGATGTTTCCCTAATTTTTCACCATTAATCCGACCTTTAATCACATATAAATGATTTTAGAGTCCAAAAACCTTACGTCAATGAAGAACTATCGAATTCCCTTTTCAAAACCCTTCAAAAGCTTCAAACCCGGAAGAAATATTGAGAAAGATGGCTCAAATTCGCGAAGGCATGCTTTTATACCTTCTGCCCAGTGGTTCCGCACCTGCGGCCACTTACGCGCACCTGCGGTCCCAGGTGCGCACCTGCGGAAAACCCCAAAGTCCTCAACTTCCGCACCTGCGCTCCCAGGTGCCCAGTGGTTCCGCACCTGCGGCTTCGCAGGTGCGGCAATTACCTCGCACCTGCGGAATCTCTTCACCCAACCAAACTTTCGCACCTGCGGAGACTCATCCACTCATGCGGGCCCGCACCTGCGGCTCCAATTTCGCAGGTGCGAAAACACTAGTACCAGCAACTTCAGCAACAGCCAAATCATTCCAAATTCCCCGTTAACCATCCAAAACAATCTCGAGCCCCTCTGAACCCCAACTAAACATACCAACACATCACGTATGGTCATTCAAACTTAGTCGAGCCTTAGAAACATCAAAAAGAACATCAAAACTACAAAAACCCATCGAATGCAAGCCTATGAACTTCAAACATTCTAAATTCCACCTACGACGCCAAAACTATCCAAGACAACTCCGATTGACCTGAAAGTTTGCAGACATATACAAAATGACATTACGAACCTGTTCCAACTGTAATTCCATTCCGACCCCGATAGCCTATTTTCCATGGCCAACCGGAAATCGACAAAAACTAACTTTCGCCAATTCAAGCCTAATTCTACACCGTACATCACAAAAATATTCCGAACACACTCCTAAGTCCCAAATCACCTAAAGAAGATATTCGATCCATAAAATCCGTATTCCGAGGTCGTTTACCAACAAGTCAACTCCCGGATGACTTTTCGAACTCTAAGGCTACTTTTAGAGACTAAGTGTCTCAATTCCTTCTATAACCACTCTGAACCCGAACTAACCAACTTTAATACATCATGAACAGTCTAACCAAGCTACGACAAGACAGAAATAGTGAAGTTAATGCATGCTATATGTAATGACCGACCGGGTCTTTACAATACTAATTTGAAATACCTAATGAAAATTTTACGATTTTTTTCACTAATGATAAAATATAAAATTTAATTATATTGATTTGATTTATATATGTACAGAAGTAATATATATAGATATACATAAAAATAAGAATATAATAATGATATTTATAATCCGCTTATGTAATTGAAAGATATAATATTTCATAAAATAACTAAATAAGTAGTACTTATATGTCGAGTTTTTGAAATAAAAATTTATTAGAAAGCATGTTGAATAAAAAGTGATAATCCCAATAATAATTCTGACTCTATTTAAGTCAAAATACCTTCTAATCCAATCGAAGATAATTTTCACATTATTCTTTTTTTAATTATTAAAAGACATGACAATTTATTTTTCTCATACGGGACTATTCAAAATATACATCTATTCACAAAAGAATAACTTTATGATCTTCATTACCAGTTACAAGTAGGAAGAAATTGAAGATTTTAATGATGCTGATTAATTATAATGTAATCTTATTCGTGTTGAATCATGTTATATTTTTAGATTGTGTGGAGCACAAACTATATAATATTTCGCCCTCTTAATTTATGCGATATTGTTTCCTTTTTAGCCAGTTCAAAAAAAGAATGTCACATTTTCTTACTTAGAAATAATTTATATGTAGAATTTGTACTTAACCTTAATGAATTGATTTAATAGCACTCAAATATTTATGGTTTATTTTAGATCATAAGTTTTAAAAGTCTTTCTTTACTTTTTACTAAGTCAAATACTGCCACATAAATAGAAAAGAAAGAAGTATGATATTTTAGTATCATCCAAGAGTTATTCAATGATTATATGATTTGTTTAATTTATATATATATATATATATTAAGGGTACTTACATTGAGATAAGACGATAACTATAATTTTGTTAAGATGTATTCAAACAAATCAGATCATGAATGTTGTTGCCCGTGTTGATGTTTTAATAGGTTATGGTTGCTGTAATTTTTTTATTTTTTTTATAAGCGTGGAGCACTAGTGCTCCAAAAACTGTTATGTTTACAAGTTAAAAATATCCCGAAGCCTACCCAAAACTCACCTGAGCCCTCGGGGCTCTAAACAAAACATGCATGAAAGTCTAAAAACATCATATGGACTTGCTCGTGCGAACAAATTATGAAAATACTATGTAAAACTATGAATTTAACCTCAAAACTCATCATTTTTCTCAACAACACTTAACTTTCACTATTTCTCAACCGGACGTCCGAATCATGTCAAATAAACTCTTATTCTCACCAAATTTCACAAATGCGACTTTCACCTCGAAAATGTAGAGGTGGTAAATGCAAACAAAATTTTGCATTTACGAGACCTGCAGTACCTGTTCAAAAACCAGCAAAACTGAATCTCTTCCAAACACTCTGAAACTCGTCTGAAACTCACCCTAGCCCCCGGGCCCCAAACCAAACATCCACACATGTCTAAAATCATCATCCAAACTCTCTCTTACAACCAAAATACCAAAATAATATCTAGAACCGTGAATTGAACATCAAAATGCATGAAATTGTACGTTGCAACTCAAGAACTTCTAATACACAACCACGCGTCTGATTCCTATCAAATCGGCTCGGAATGATACCAAAATTTGCAACAAGTTCCAAATAACAAAATAGACCTATTCCAAGTCCCAAAACAAAAATCCGAACCCGATCGCTATAAAGTCAAACCATAGCCAAACCTATGGAATCTTCTAAACCTTCCATTGCTAACGTCTGGAAAAACATGCCAAATCAACCTCGAATTCAATTCCGGGCATATGCCCAAGTCCAAAATCACAACAAGAACCTATTAGAGCTATCAAAGTACCGTTTCTGGGTTATTTTTATTAAAATCAAACCTCGATCAATATTTCCAACTTAAGCTTCTAAAATGATAATCACCTATCCAAATTATTTCCGAATCATCCAAAAATCGAGTCCGAACATACATGCAAGTTATAATACACAATATGAAACCACTGAAGACCTCGAGCATTGAACGGAATGCTAAAACTCAAAACGACCAGTCAGGTCGTCACATTCTCCCCCTTTTAAACAATCGTTCGTCCTAACAGTGCTAAAAGACTTTCTAAAACCATCAAATCACTGTATATACTCACCATATACATACACACGAGTGTTCCCACGTCACCTCAACCCACATATTCCAGAAAACATCATCTCAATCGAAGATCATTCCTGCAACTCATGCCGATAAACCTCAGAATAAAGTTTCCACATCCACCAAGGGCCTTATTCTCACTCAAACACATTATACAATCCTCAACTAGGTTCAACAACTCATGCATACATCCACAAGGTTGTCACGACCTAAATTACCCATCTTAGGATGTCGTGATGGCACCTAATATTTAAGACTAGATAAGCCTAACAAACAAGAGAGTATGACAGAAATAAAGCCTGCAAAATATGATGTAAACTAATAAGCCTCATAATAATTTTAATACTACATAACTACAACAAAACAATCAATACACGATGGAACTGAGTCTTAATGATGCCTAACATCCACTTATTAGGAAAGCCAATCTTAGCGAATTAATTATCCTTTTTTAGAATTTAAAACAGCACAACAATAATAATTAACGATTAGCGAAATTGAATTACATAATATAAATTTGTATTATTCTACGGTATAGACTAATCCCAGATATCCGACGTCACCAGTACATGAGCAACTAGAATTCTAAAAATAATGTCCGAACAAAATATATCAGTTTGAGTTAAAAGTAAACAATAAAGATAGAATTGAAGGCGACTTCAGGGACTGCGAATGACAGCAGCTCTACCTCAAGACTCTCGTTGTCAGTCGATCTTGCACGAACCTTTTCCTTGCAAATTTGAAAAAGTGAGGCTCGCAAATGTGAGCCAGACCTCACAATTGGGAGATCTGCAACATACACAAGTAACAAGAGATACACTAGTTGTCACGACCCAAATCCTAATTTAGGTCGCGATAGCGCCCAACAGCGGGGTTAGGCAAGCCAATATGAATTACACTAGGTGTAACCCTTCCCATGTGATTAAACAAGTAATTATTTACCAGTTTTAAAAATTAAACATGATAACAACTTGATATGAAAATAAAATCATAATAATATATGGCTGAAATAAAACATATGTATGGATATACATCCCAAAACCCAAAATATACACTACGTGTGTGCCAGGAACTAGTGTCACGGGAAACTAGCGGAATATACAAGATACATATATATATACAAATCCACAGTCTGGATGAAATAGACGGGGAAAATAACAAAGGAACTTCAGGGTGCTGCTAGGAGGTCGCCAGGAAGAGCAGCTCACCGTGAAGTCTAATCACACAAATCAGTATCTAGCACCGACCTGATAATCAGATGTACCAGCCTCCGGACCTGTACAATCAAGTACAGAAGAAGAAGAAGTGCAGCATGTGTACATAAATAAATATGTACCCAGTGAGTATCCCGTCTAAACTCGAAGGGGTAGTGACGAGAGGTCGACTAGATACTCACTAAGGTCCAACAATATAATATAAAAAGAGATGTGGCTAAAACAATAGGCATGTGAAGCAGAAATCAACATGTACATAAAAAAATAATGTAATCCAAGTAACAACTGAAAATGACCTGCAAGTGACAAACCTCCATTTATACAATACCTGTCAATCCCACTATGTGCGATTCAGACTCAAGTGATAATACAATACCAGAACAAGACAACCAGCCGGAGTCATAAGGGTGGTCATAAGGACTGAGGTCATAAGCTACACACGATCGCGAATCATATCTGCGACTCGTGTGCTGACTCGATAATGATAAGCTCCGCACGATCGCGAATCTTACCTGCGACTCGTGTGGTGACTCGATAATGATAAGCTCCCCACGATCGCGAATCTTACCTGTGACTCGTGTGCTGACTCGATAATGATAAGTTACCCACGATCGCGAATCTTACCGGCGACTTGTGTGCTGACTCGATAATGATAAGCTCCCCGCGATCGCAAATCTTACCTGCGACTCGTGTGCTGACTTGATAATGATAAGCTACCCACGATCGCGAATCTTACCTGCGACTCGTGTGCTGACTCGATAATGATAAGCTCCCCGCGATCGCAAATCTTACCTGCGACTCGTGTGCTGACTTGATAATGATAAGCTACCCACGATCGCGAATCTTACCTGCGACTCGTGTGCTGACTCGATAATGATAAGCTCCCCATGATCGCGAATCTTACATGCGACTCGCGTGCTGACTCGATAATGATAAGCTACTCACAATCGCGAATCTTACATGCGACTCGTGTGCGTACTCGATAATGACAAGCTCCCCACGATCGCGAATCTTACCTGCGACTCGTGTGCTGACTCGTTAATGATAAGCTCCCTAGGACCGTGGATCTTACTTGCGACTCGTGTGTTGACTCTATAATGATAAATGCATATTTATATATATAGGTTTATATGTGTACCGACTCAACAATGAACCCAACAAGACCGTGCCAATACCACTGTAGCCAACTGGGATTGAAATCATAATATTTCACCTTTCCATCTCATCTCAACAACAATCACAACTTACAATACATACAAGGTACAAATAAGGCACATAGAGGCATGCTCGTGAGTCCTAAAGCAACCCGACATAGCAATATAGTCGCCACGTATGGACTCTCATCACTAGGTACGTATGCGGCCCCCACAATATGTATACATAACAAATAAGGAACCTATGGGGACATTTCCCCCTTACGAGGTTGGAAAGGAGACTCACCTCGTGACGAAATCACTTCTCGAATCAAGGATGCGCCCGCAATCTCTGAAGTCTACCCTCGACGGCTCACAACTAGCCAAATATAGCATAATTGAATCAATTTAAGTTCAAAGAAGAAGAATCAACCAATAAACCCAGAATTAGGCATTCTTGAAGGATTTTGGAATTTCAACCCCGGATCCACGTGCTCGCATTTCGAAAATTCTCGAAGGAATCACTTACCCGAAGCCTAAGGATCATGATTATGGGGTTTATACTTGAAATCATAACAAGAATCGAATAGTTCACCAAATTTCCAAAAAACAATCCTATTTACTACCCCAAATCTAGGTTTTACTAAGATTTAGTAGATAATTTCCTTGTTAATTCACATATTAGACTAGACAAACGGAAGAAAATTACTCACCTTTGGAGGACTTGGTCGTGGGCAGGCTTTCCCCAAGCTTGAGAGCTCCTTTAATGGAGGTTGAGTGAGACAAAGATGAAGGAAATCCGTGTTTTGACATTTAAATACATGCTGCCAACAGGGGTTTCCGCACCTGCGACCCTGGGACCGCACATGCGGTCCCGCACCTGCGAGGAAGTGGCCGCACCTACGGAAAATGGTCGGGGGAGCTGGGTTCGCACATGCGGAGTTGGGGGCCGCACCTGTTTTTCTTGAATTCTATAACAATGTATAACTTAAGAACTTAGCTTTTCTTGAATTCTATAACAATGCGCCGAACCGACCTATACAACTCAGAATGACTTAAAATTTTGCAGACAAATTATAAATGACATATCAAAGCTATTCCCGATCTCGAATTCCGTTCGGACCCCGAAAGCATAAAATCACGTCCCAAACTAAATTTCAAACATAAGGAAATCTTGATTTCCATTTCGGGTGCCGAAATGCTCCTATTTCATCGAAAACCCGAGCCGAACATACGCCCAAGTCCGAAATCATTATACGGAGCTACTGGATCTGTCAATACTTGATTACGAGGTTGTTTGCTCAAAATGTTGACCAAAGTCAAACTTTGCCAAATAGGCCAACCTTAAAGAACCAGGTGTTCCTAAATCATTCAAACCATTCCCGAATCCTGAACCACCCGTCCCCGCGAGCCATAAAGCATGAATAGCTTCTATGGAAGGTTTAATTTAAGGGAACGGGATGCTAATACGCAAAATGACCGTTCTGGTCGTTACACTAGTAGTCGTCAAACCATTCAAACTCATCCGTAACACAATCTAAACGCTCGTCGGGCTCCAACCAAACATGCACACATGTGTAATAATATTGTAAAAACTTGATCTCTACCTCAAATCATCAAAATAACATCAACTAACAAGAATCGATCATCAAAACTCATGATTTTCAACTTGAAAACTCATTTTCAAAATTTTTCACAAAATGTGCTGAAATGCGCTCGGGTCACCCCATATCCCAACCAAAAGTGAGTACAAGTCCAAAATTATCATACGAACCTACTGAAATCTCCCAAATACCGATAAGAAATTGTTTACCAAGAATATTGACCGTGGTCAACTGAAGTTTCATTTAAGCCTAAAGTCAATTTTTCTTCAATTTGTTACGTAAAACTTCTCCGAAAAATGACTCGGACAACACACGCATATAAAAAATATCAAATGAATCTAATAAAGGTCTCAGAACATGGAAATAAAGGCTAGAACTCAAATAAACTATCGGATCGTCACATGTGACGAGTTCTTATGTGGGTGCTACGTATGGTTCATGATTATATTAGACTTTAGGATTTAATTTTTCTTTATTTGATTGTGAGCCTTTCATTATGTTTTAATCAATCATATGACTGCGAGATCTTATCCTCACATGCTATAAACCGTGTGTTATGATTTGTCTCTTAATTGGCCATGATGGACTTGTAGACAATAAATTGCGTCGAGAAAATAAAATTAAGGCCGAAAAATATTGCATTAATCGTAGTATTTTATTTCAAATATTTGAGTGTGATAATCTCTATGAATCCTCAGATTCTTCTTTTCAATAATAAATAAATTCAAGGGCCTTCGAGCTTGATCTTGAATCTATATTTGTTTCCACGAACGATGATCTTGTTCTTGAGCATGGGCTTGATTGCTTGAATTTGACCTTGATTCGTTCTTCGTTCTTGAGCTTGAGCTTGAACTTGATTACTTGAAGCTTGAATCTTGTAGAAATATTTGCAGCGTCTGATCCACAAGCTCTCTCTTGCTTCTTGTTATAATTTCTAGTGTCGTTTCTGAGTTATGAAGACCCCTATTTATAGTTATGGAAGATAGGAGTTGTGATAAGAACTCTTTCCGACCAGTCAAATTAAAGTGTGACATGGCCGCATTTGATTGGTCAGAACATGTCACTTGCACACGTGTCACAGTTTCATTGGCCTTCTAATGTGACTTGACATGCCTTGTCATTTTGACACGTGGCATAATGCTATTGGCTCTTCCGTTTTACTTGGTGTGCCATATCATTTGACACGTGGCACCAAACTGGGCCTCTAGGAAGATGACATCTTGGGCCTAATGAAGTGAGTTCATCACTTTAACCCAATTAAATGGGCTAGCCCAATTGATTGAGACTTATTTATTAACCAATAGGTGTTGAACTTATATAATTAATTCAATTATAGTAGCCCATAATATTTATTTGGACAAATATATCTTGAATTTAAAATATAGTCCAAATTATTTAATAAATTTAATTCTAATAAAATTTACATGCCTACAAATACCCCCTACTTCAAGACTTGTCGGGATATTTACACGAGGCTAGACTTGAAGTACGGATCTTACGAAAGGATTAAAAGTCACTAAGTAAACTAACTTTAGCCAAATGATTCATTTGTTTATTAATGAAAAAGTTAGTTTATTCACATTTGAATCCTTTCCCAAGTAGCATAATGTCTTCAGCAACGTTTTTTCTTTTTCTTGTTTTGGTAATACTAAAAAAAGAAATTGGCAATGAAAGCAGGAGAAGGAGGAAAAAGAATAGTTAGGAGCAAGTTTCAAGGCTGAGAATATTATACCAGGTATAGTAATTGGTTTCATTCTTGGGTTGTTGGTGGATTTGTCTAAGCATCAATATTGCAACAATTATAAAATCCCACTTCGCACTAAGGGGTCGTTTGGTTTGAATGTGGCTTATGCCGGAATAAGTTATACTAGTATACGTTATGTTGGGATTAGTTATGCTTGGATTATTTTTTATCCATTGTTTGGTATGTTGTACGATTAATTATGACAATTGCATAATTTGTAAGAAGAATGTATAAGTTATACTGGTGCTAATTATCCTACCCTCTATAAGGTATAAGTTATCCCGGTGTTAATTTTAATCCTGGGATAACTTATACCTGGTTTGCCAACCAAACAAAGTATTAAGGTGATATTAAAGTTTGATACCAACACTATACCTTCTTATACCTCATACCAAACGACCCCTAACTTGATAAGTGTGATGACCCAAGGGGTGATTTTATAAAATTAGACCCCGTTCCATGCTTAAAAGCCATAAAAAGACTAAAATTAAATACCTCAATTTGCGTGCGCAGTCCGGGCGTGAAACCGAAAAGCTTTTATGTGAAAATATGAGAGATAGTGATTTTTAGAATTTAAATTTGGTAAAAGTTGACTTTGGTCAATATTTTGAGTAAACGGCCCCGGATCTGTGTTCTGACAATCCTTGGAGGTCCGCAGTAAAATATGGGACTCGGGCGTATACCCAGAAATGAATTCCGAGGTCCCAAGCCTTAGAAATTAATTTTTTAAGAAATTGTTTAGCTGAAATTAAAGAAAAGAAATAATGCTAAAAATTATTGATATCGGGTCCGTATTTTGGTTCTGGAGCCCGGAACAGCTTTGTTATTATATATTTGGTGAAAAACGGAGTTCGTTTGACGTGATTCGGATATCCGATCGAGAAATTATGAACTTTAAGAATTCATGTTGAAAATGATGAGTTTTGAGGTTTAATTCATAGATTTACATGTTATATTCATGATTTTATCGCACGAACAAGTCCGTATGATATTTTTAGACTTTCGTGCATGATTTGTTTGGAGTCCCGAGGGCTCGGGTGAGTTTCGAGTAGGCCATGGGATGTTTTTGCACTTGAAGTAATTGCTTGTTTTAAGTTTTCTGGTGTCCAGGTAATTGCTCTCTGCGATCGCATAGGAAAGTCTGTGATAGCACAGAGTAAATTTAGAAGGCCTGTTTGGAACCCTGTGCGATCGCATGGCTTTATCCGCGATCGCATAGTGCAAGCTCAGGGTCCCCAAATTTGTTCTGTGCTATTGCCCTCATTCTCCCGCAATAGCATAGTGCAAGCTCAGGGTCCCCAAATTTGTTCTGTGCTATTGCCCTCATTCTCCCGCAATAGCATAGTGCAAGCTCATAGGGGCCAAATTTGTTCTGTGCTATTGCACTCATTCTCCCGCAATAGCACAGTACAAGCTCAGAGGGGCCAAATTTATTCTGTGCTATTGCACTCATTCTCCCGCAATAGCACAACTCAAATTTCCCTTACCCAGTTCGATTGCACTCATCCCCCTGCGATAGCACTGACCAAAAAAAAAAAATCCCTTGCACTGTGCGATCGCACCTCTTTATCCACGATCGCACAGTTGCCTAGCCCAGCAAATATAAATACATGTTAAAGAGCGGAGAGCGGACAAAACACTTTCTTCACCAAAATTTCGAGTTCCAGCCCTAAGAAACGATTTTTCTTCAACAATCTTCATCCCCAACTCATAGGTAATCAATTCCAAACCTTGTTCTTTCAATCCCTTACTATATTACATCACGTTTAAAGCAAAAAAAAAGAATTTTCATGGTAAAAATCTAGGATACGGGTAAAATTAAGGAGTTTTGTAAAAATCAAATTTTTATATCAAATTAAGGTCGGATTTCAAAACAAATAGCATATTTGGGTTCGTGGGTGAATGGGTAAACGTAATTTGGTCCGAACCCCGAGTTTAGACCAAGCAGGCACGGGGTCGGTGTAACGACCCGACCGATCGTTTTGAGATCCAGCGCGTCATTCAGTAGTTGAGAGTCATGAACAGCTTCATTTCGGGTATTGTGACTTGTGGGTATTGTCAGAGTTGAAATTCAGGGGGTTCGGGGTTAAATTGAAAGGAAAATTCTCATTTCAGAAGCCTTAAGTTGAGGAAATTAAGTAAGAGTGGAATTTTGAGTAAACTGTGATGACCCAAAAGGTCATCTTATGTAAATTTAATTATGACTGTGTTTCGAGGACTCGAAAGCCTCAGTCAATCTCACATCGATGTGCGTGCGCAATCCGGGCGCGTAGCCGGGAAGCCTTTATGTGGAAACTTGATAAAGAGTTGAATTTATGATAATTAGTTGAATAAAGTTTACTTTGGTCAACATTTTTGGTGAACGGACCCGGATCCGTGATACGAAGGTCCCGGAAGGTCCGTAGGAAAATATGGGACTTGAGCGTATGCCCGGAATCGAATTCCGAGAACCCAAGTCCGAGAAATGAATTTTTAAAGGAAATTGTTTTATGAACATATTAAAGGCTTATGAAAAATGAACCTTGATGTAAAACCTTTGCGGCCAGGCCCGTATTATGATTCTGGAGCCCGGAACAGGTTCAATATGTGTCATTTAAGTTATCTGTGAAATTTTGTAAGAAACGGACTTGATTTGACGGGTTTTGGATCAAAATGAGAAAATTGGAGTTAATGAAGTTTTGAAGATTTTTAAAGAATTTGAAATTTGGCTTGAAATGTGATTTTATGTTCCCGAGGTCCGAATGAAATTCCGAGATCGGGAATAGTTCCGTTATGTCATTTATAACTTGCCTGCAAAATTTGAAGTCATTCAAAGTAGTATAGACCGGTTCGGCGCATTGAAGTGAATTCTAGAATTTCTTAAGTTCTTAAGTTGATTCAATTTGGTTTTGGGATTGAATTTTGAGTAAACGACCTCGGAATCAGGATCCGAAGGTTCCAGCAGGTTCGTATGATGATTTCGTACTTGGGCATATGTCCGGATCAGGATTTCGATAACCCGAGAGCGTTTCGGTGTATATTGTGGAAGTTAGTATTTTTGAAGAAATTTCCTAAGTTTGGCTTGAAGCGCATTTCAATGATATTGATGTCCGTTTGGGATTCCGAGTTTGGGAATAGCTCCGTATGGTGATTCTGGAGTTGGGAGCGCGATCGGAAGTGAATTCGGATGTCCGGAGGTCATTTTGAAGTCATTTGGCTAAAGATAGAAATTTGAAGGTTTTTGAGAAGTTTGACCGAGAGTTTGACTTTTTGATATCGGGGTCGGATTCCAATTCCGAAAGTTGGAGCAGGTCCGTAATGTCGAATATGACTTGTGTGCAAAATTTGGGGTCAATCGGACGTGATTTGATAGGTTTCGGCATCGGATGTAGAAGTTGAAATTTCAAAGTTCATAAAGTTTGAATTTTAGTGCGATTCGAGATTTCGGCGTTGTTTGATGTGATTTGAGGCCTCGAGCGAGTTCGTATCATGTTTTGGGACATGTTGGTATAATTGGTTAAGGTCCCGAGGGCCTCGGGTGGATTTCGGAAGGTTAACGGAATGAATTTCGGACAAAAGAAAGAAGGAAAATTGCAAAACATTTCTGCAGATTTTGGACAGCAATTAGTGCGCGAGGAGCCTATTTTGGGAGATTATATATCAAAATATATAAGAAATCTGAAAATATGCCAAATATTAAAGTTGTATCCCTTACAATCTAGTTTTCAGAATGTTAAACCATGCATCATTTGGACATTTTTACTGAAATGTATGATCGGTTGAAGGTGGCTGGTCGAGCAGTTTCGATAGAATTTTCAGATGCACAGGGCCGACTTTAGAAGCTCATATCTCATGATATATAAAGAGTTATATGGTGTACAACCTATCAAATTAAAGAAATTGGAGTCTAGTTTCTAAATACTCAAACGTCTTGTTATGTGGATATTTGTACAAGAAGTTATGGGTGTCTTAACAGAAGGTGTTCAACAAGGGAATTTTAATAGGATGTACAACCTGTGCAGCACAAGTGCAAGGTACAACTCGATGAAGCAGGGGCAGATTCTTTAAACTCGAATTTTGGCCATTTCTTTCATTTCTTTCATTTGGCTTGGATGATTTTGGAGAGCATTTCAAGGGGGATTTCATCAAGCATCAAAGGTTAGTTGTTTCTACTTATTTCCAAGTTAAATACAAGATTTATTACATAGATTGGATATGAGAAATTGGAAAAAATGTGGGGAAATTGCAAGGAAACCTAGAATTGATAAAATTTGATTTTAGCCATGAATTTGAGCATGAAAATTGTAACAAATTGTATATTTGAGTTAGTAAAGTTATGGGTAGAATTTATCTTCGAGAAATTTCGGAATCCGGGACGTGTGGGCCCGAGGTCGAATTTTAGTGTTCTTGAAAGAAATTTTGGACATGTATAATTTGGCTTGGGAATTGGTTATTGAACGCTTATTGATGATAATGAATCCATTGTGACGAGATATTCCCGATTCGGAGTTGAACTCGAAAGGAAAGGCTGTGATCGAGGCTTGACTGGCATTTTCGGAGCTGAGGTAAGTGTTTGGCTTAACCTCAGCTTGAGGGAGTAGGTATAGAGTCTTATTTGCTATGTGTAACTCAATTCCAACATATAGGCGTGGTGACGAGTGCCTATGCGTTGCGGTCTAGCATGCCTGTGAGTCATCTGTGCTAAAGTTGCTATATTCTTAATATTTTTTCTGAGTTGTGAAAGTGATACCTTGATGTGGTTTCATAATGAGGAGAGTTATTGAGTAATTTATATCGGTTGAGGCTCACACTGTTGATATTATATTTCTGATACGAGATTGGCTATAGCTGAGACCCTTGTCGGGCACCGCTAAGTCGTAATTAATATTTGCTACTTGCTGGGATAATAGCGTTGTATTGATTAAATTCCATGCACTTGAGAATTTAAATGTTGACTTTCATATTATTGTTGCTTCTGAGTGATATTATATATGCACGAGGGGACATTCCGTGCCGAGTGATTGTGAGGTTATGCACGAGGGGACATTCCGTGCTGAGTGATATTATATATGCACGATGGGACATTCCGTTCCGAGTTATTGTGAGGTTATGCACGAGGGGACATTCCGTGTCGAGTGTTATTATAAATGCACGAGGGGACATTCCGTGCCGAGTGACTGTGAGGTTATGCACGAGGGGACATTCCGTGTCGAGTGTTATTATAAATGCACGAGGGGACATTCCGTGTCGAGTGTTATTATAAATGCACGAGGGGACATTCCGTGTCGAGTGTTATTATAAATGCACGCGGGGACATTCCGTGCCGAGTGACTGTGAGGTTATGCACGAGGGGACATGCCGTGCCTTTTGTGTTCATTATCTGTTTGAGAAGTTGTACTTCTGGCGTGTCTTTACGTTTCATTTATTACCTTGTACTGCTGCGTTAGCATACTGTTACCCTATCTCCCCCACATGTTCTCCTCGTATTTGTCTTACTTGCTTATTTCTGTTGTCATTTTTCCTGCTATTATATAAAATTGCACAGGTACATATGTAGTGTTGGTCCTTGCCTCGTCACTACTTCGCCGAGGTTAGGCTCGACACTTACTCAGTACATGGGGTCGGTTGTACTGATGCTACACCTGCACTTCTTTATGTTGTGCAGACTACGCAGCCAGACCGGAGATCACTTACGATTGGAGCACCTCATTTAGTCACCCAGGAGACTCGAGGTAGACCCGCTGACATTTGTGGGCCTTGACGTCACCTTCTACTTTCCACTTTCAGCTCTGTCTTATTTTGTATTTCAAAGACAGTTTTATGTATTTATTTCAGACCTTTTGTTTGTAGTAATCTCATAGATAGTCCGTGAGTATGTGACACCAGTTGTGGGAGTTGTTTATGGGTTTCATTTCGAAAGTGCTATGTCGTATTTTAGTTATCCTGTTCGTATTTGTTGTTAATGAGTTTTATTCAGTTCAAACATTGGCTTCTCTAGCGGGTTCAACGTTAGACGCAGTCACGGCCCGAAGGTGGGATTTCGGGGCGTGACAGTCGGATTTTAACTTTTTTTTAGAAAACTTAGGAAAAATTATATTTTTCAATAAAATTAGTTCATTTAGCATTAGTTAATGATATTAAGTTAATTTTGATTAGATTCGAGCAAGTTAGAGGTGAATTCAAAAGGAAAAGCAATAATTGAGCAGTGAGTGGCCTGCGGAATTGAGGTAAGTGTTTGGCCTAACTTTAGCTTGAGGGAATAGGACTCCCCACTTGTTTGTTATGTGAATTGCATGGGCGTGGTGTATAGGTGTGGTGACGAGTATCTATGCACCACCCAAAGTGTTTGCTAAAATATGATCCCCTTTCCCGTTCTCCACTTATTTGATTATTGTCTTAACTGTTACATGTTCATTATTGTTTCTATGACTATTTGGCCTTGTTGAATTGTTGTTAGTTATTGTTGTGACTGTTTGGAAAGAGTATTGGTTGTTTGAGCTGGTTCCCTCATGATATAAATATGGCTGAGAGATTTGGTATTATTTTTATGGAATATATATATATATATATATATATATATATATTGATATTCATGTTGGTTTCATGGTTGAGAAGTTATTGATGAAGTCATGAGAAAAATGCAGTTTATTATTTATACTTTTTGAAACAAAAGTAAAGGCTTGGCCTGATTTGTGAAATTTTGAATAAATCGATATGATATGTCTGGTGGGAGCGGGTTACACGGCGCAAAAAGGAGTGATAAGGGAGGACAAGCGGGATCGGGTTGCACGTCGCAACAGGAGTAATAAGGGAGATATTTTCGGGAGGAGCAATAAGGGAGGATAGGTGGGAGCGGGTTGCATGCCGCAACAAGGAGTGATAAGGGAGGATAGGTGGGAGCGGGTTGCATGCCGCAACAAGGAGTGATAAGGGAGGATATTTATATTTATATTTTACTTATTTTTTTTCAAGAAAAAGAGAATCACAGTTTTGAAAAGCTAAAATGTTTATTTTACTACACTTTAAATATTTTAGTACTATTTTTATTTAAATTTAAAGTTTGGAACTCTGAAGAGATATTTGAGAATTGGTTATAACTGAGTTATTTTATTTTATTCGGTTGCAACACTTAATTATCTATTTGTTTAGACTTCTTCTTGCTCATTATTTATTGTTGTTAAAGATTAAAATGTTGAAGCCCGACTTAGCCTCGTCACTACTTCGCCGAGGTTAGGCTCGGCACTTACTCAGTACATGGGGTCGGTTGTACTGATACTACACTCTGTGCTCTTTTGCACAGATCCAAGTTCTATTCAGCAGTAGGAGGATTTTAGGACGACTACCTATTCATTTGGAGACACGAGGTACATCTGCCGGCATTTGCAGATTCCGAGAGTCTTCTCCTATTCTTACATACACTGTTTTATATTATTTAGAATAGTTACACTATTTCTTTCAGCCATTATTTGTAGTATTCTTTAGTAGTTCGTGGATTGTGACACCAGACCCTGGGGTAGTCTTAGAGTTATTATTAAAATAAGTTCGTGGTTTGTTCTATTTGATCGATCAATATTATTATTCTATTTTACTGTTGTCGAAAATCATTCTAATTCAGTTCATTAGGAATTTATTTATTTATGTTTAAGTAATTAATTAAGGAAATAAATTATTCGATTTCTAACATTGGCTTGCCTAGCAAGTGTGGTGTTAGGCGCCATCACGATCATTAAGGTTGTGAATTTTGGTCGTGACAATAAGAAATCCAAATCAGTTTCAAATTAGCTTTTTTAACAAGTCTGTTTCGAATTGGCTTTTTTAACGAGTCTGAATTCGTTTCGAATATGAATGGTCGTAGTTCCCACATCGCACGAAGTCTACTGACCGTTGCCTTTGTACACCTATATAAATCCTATGATCCTGTGTTTCTTAAGCATCAATTATCAGTATTTGCAAGCCATTTGAGTTTAATTTTTGTGGACTCCGAGGCATTGATGCGAAGGTAATTTTTCTTGTATTTTTCTTCCAATGTTATTCTTTGTTGTATCCTTTTTACTTTTGTTTTGTAGTCCAAACGAGAAGGATTTCTTATTTTTTAACGAGATAATCCATGCATGATGAAGACAATCTTAGGGCGTGAGGGGATGGGTACTCATCCCTGCCCGAATATCGGAGAGATTACTCTCATGGCCTATCGGAGAGATTAATCTCAATGTCGCCCGACTACCGGAGAGATTAATCTCAATGTTGCTCGACTACCGGAGAGATTAATCTCAATGTGGCTCGACTACCGGAGAGATTACTCTCAATGTGCCTCGACTATCGGAGAGATTACTCTCAATGTGGCCCGACTACCAGAGAGATTACTCCAAAAAATGATCCGACTACTGGAGAGACTACTCTAAAACAATGACCCAACTATCGGAGAGATTACTCTAAAAAATGACCCGACTATCGGAGATATTACTCTCAATATGGCCCGACTACCGGAGAGATTACTCTCAAAATGACCCGATTATCGGAGAGATTACTCTCAATGTGCCCCAACTATCAAAGAGATTACTCTTAATGTGGCCTGACTACTGGAGAGATTTCTCTTAATGTGGCCCGACTATCAGAGAGGCCAACTTAAGGTGCAAAGGGGCTCATATGTCCACCGTAAGATTGGAAAATTATAAAGCTTCAACTCGAAGACGACATCGACTTGAACACTTGGAAAACTTAGAAGATTTGGAAAACTTTGCGGACTTCAACTCGAACATTAGGAGAGATTAAATAATTCAACTTTAAGATCGGTGAATTTGAAGACTGAAACTTGAAGACCGACAGCCTTGAAGACTTCAACTTGGAGACTTTGAGGGCTTAAATATTTCAACTTTAAGACCGGCGAATTTGAAGACTGAAACTTAAAGACCGACATACTTCAACTTGGAGTCTTCGAGGGCTTAAATATTTCAGCTTCTCTTTTGCTTTACATTGTCCGACTTTTATCTTTTTATGCGCTTGTAACGAAAGATTCATATCTTGTCGTGGGAGAGTCCAAATAATGAACCGTTTGATTTATTAAAAATTAGACTTCAATATATAAGACATGTCCAAAACTTAGAATCAAACACCCTCAGAATCGACCAAGATAATATTTTGAAACCACCTTTAGATTCCACCACGTTGAAAATTTCAGATATGCACAGTCTCACCAAAAAAATCATATCTTAGTGTAGAAAAGTCAAAGTTATGAATCAGTTTCATGGAAGCTAGACTTCAAAATCTAAGACATATAAAAAATTCAGAATCAAATACTTTGAGAATCATCCGAGATATTATTTTGAATCTAACTCTAAATTCTGACACGTTGATAGTTTCATATTTGCGTAGTTTCACAAAATGTTTTATATCTTTGTGTAGCAATATCGAAATTGTGAACCATTTGATTTCACAGAAACTAAACTTCAATATATAAGACATATCCAAAATTTGGAATCAAACATTTTGAGAATCGTCCCAGATATTATTTTGAATCTAACTTTAAATTCCGACACGTTGATAGTTTCAGATTCGCGCAGTTTCACTAACAACTAATATCTTGGTGTAGAAACGTCGAAATTATGAACCGTTAGATTTCATGGAAACTATACTATACAATACATATCCAAAATTTGGAATCAAACACTTTGAGAATCGTCCAATATATTATTTTGAATCTAACATTAATTCCTATACGTGGATAGTTTCAGATTTTCACGACTTCACCAAAATTTTTGTATCTTGATGTGGGAATGTCAAAATCATTAACCATTTGATCCATTGGAAACTTAACTTACAAATATATAACATCTACATAATTCAAATTTTAATGCCTTAATGATAGGTTTAGATAATATTTTGAAGTCAACTTTGGTTCAAGATATGCCGACAATTCCAAATTAGTGCGACTTCACCAAAATATTTTTATCTTGGTGTGGAAGCCTTGAGATCGTAAGACCTTTTAATTTTCAAAAATTGAAATTCAAGAGATTCATTCTCACCAAATATCATGGGTCCAAGTCTCACTGAATTTTAAATGTCATGAAGGTAGACCAAAATAACATGAAGGTTTGGCGAACGTGAAGGCATAACGGATCCCCGGACTTCAATTAAAATTCTTGACAACCTCAAAAAAGATATTAACCATTTCATTGAAGTCACCAATTTACCATAGCGGTTTTCCCCCTTTTCCTAGGCCGCCTCTTTCGAGGTTTTCAACCTAGCGGACTTTTGTTAGTAGGCCGTACATAGTGGATCAAGTCATACCGTAGTTCAGAATGGGTAGAATTTTTTTTATGTCCTAACGTTTGCCTAGGCCGCCTCTTTTGAGGTTTTCAACCTAACGGACTTTTGTTACTAGGCCGTACACAGTTTAGACAAGCCACTTACCTCGACTGCGCAACTCAACCCGAAATCACGTTCTTGCCACGAGTACCCGACATCGAATGACCCAAATATATTTAATTCAATTGCATAATGTAAATATAAGTGTAAGAAATTAATCTAACTAATTAATTCGAAGATAATACGCGAAATTAGAAAATAACCGCCCAAAAAGTCCCTGGGGCCCACGTCTCGGAATTAGGTTAAAGTTACCAATTTAGAACACCCATTCACTCATGAAAACACTCGAACAAGAATCATCAAAATCCGACGTCAAAATCCCATTAAATTCTCTGATTTTCCATTTGGGAACTTTTCTCCCATTTTGCTAATTTGCCCCTAAAATTCATTGATTAGATTGAAGAATTTGCTATAGATTAATGAAATACAAGTGAAATAAGATTAGGAATCGTTACCTATTGATATTCTCTTCAAAATCCACCCAAAATTGCCTATTCCCGAGCTCCAAATCATTTTTAGAAGTTATGAAATTCAAACCCTTGAATTTGATATTATTTGGTCAGCGATTCCGCTTCTGCGACCAATTGGGCCGCACCTGCGATGTTATTTCCGTAGGTGCGAAATCCCATTAATTGGGTCCGGGCCGCATCTATGGTCTCCTAGCCGCATAAGCAAGCCGGCTGGTCTTCGTCAAATCCGAATGACCCCTACCGCACATGCGGATTCGCATATGCGGCTCCCCTTCCGCAGGTGTGGAACACCAGAACCTGCAAAACTTCAGCTCTTTATCAAGTAAAAAATCATCCCGTTGAGCATCCGAAACACTCCCGAGGCCTCTAGGACCTCAACCAAACTTACCAACCAGTCCTAATACCTCATCCAAACTTAGTGGAGCCTTCAAACCATATCACATAACACCAACCAATGCTGAAACACATCAAAACTAATCCGAATGACCTCACATTTTACATACAGGTCATAAATGACACTACGGACCTGCTGCCATTTCCACAATTCCATTTCGATCCTGATATCAAAATTTCACTTATCGGCCAAAATCGCCGAAATTCTAACTTTCGCCAATGCAAGCCTAAAACTACTATAAACCTCGAAAACACATTTTGGATCCCAAAACTCACCGGAAACCACAACTTATCACTCCGGCAAGTCCCAAGAAAACATGGGAAAAACAGTTATTAGGGGATCGGGGCACTAACTCTCAAAACGATAAACCGGTCATTACAATTCTTCCATTGATGAGTATTTGTGAGTAATATCATACTCACAGTACGTCTCGTGCTATAAAAGCAATTGAGGAATTCTTGGTCTAGTTGATCCCAGCTATCAACAGATCGAGCCTCGAGATCCGTGTACTAATCAAAAGAATTTCCTTTAAATGAGCGGACAAACTGCTTAACGAGGTAATCTCCATAAGTCCCGGCATTATTTAATGTCTCAACGAAGTGCGCCAGATGTTGCTTTGGATTGCCTTTGCCATCAAACTGTTGAAATTTTGGAGGTTGATAGCCAGCAGGTATCTTTATCATATCGATCCTTGCAGTGTACGACTTTGTGTATGTAAGGGAAGACATGGTAGCAACTTCGTACTTGCTTTTAATAGTTCCTTTGATGAACTTCATTAGTTTATTGATTGGAATAATCACTTTCGAAGAGACTGGAATTTCCTTAGTGGATGCAACTTGTCGTGGTGGAGGATAAATATCTTGAAATTTTGTGCATTTTCCAGGTGCATGGGTGGATTCTTATTCCATTATGATTCCTACCTGTCTGTTAGCTTGTCAATCCTAGAATCTTGATTTTGCATGCATTTGGTCAAGCCAGCGATTGCTTCCGTCAAGTTTGCCAACTGCTCCTCCACAGATGAAGTGTTTGTCACCTTGGCTTGCATGATTGTTGTGGACCATGGGGAGTAGCATGGATTTTCACACCGATTGATCCTCGATTGTCTCATGCTATATGGTGTAAGCGGGGAGGATCCATCCCTTGAAGCATCATCATCTTCCTTCACAACAGAGTGCTTGGATCCGGAGAGGTCAAGCAGAGCAAGAGTTTTCTTGATCTTTTCAGCAACATCGCTTCCTCCTTGGGGTGCGTTTGTGGAAGATCTTGTTCCATTTAAGGATGAAGATTCGAAAATAGGGGTAGATGCGGACGACAATTGGGGTGCTTGATGTCCTAAGGAGCTTGCTTTTCTCCTCTTAACTGGTCCAAATCTTCCAAAGGTAACTTCAAGTATGTTCTCCACATCAGCATAGAACCTGGAATTAGCAGCCTTAGTGGAAGTTTAACTGGAGTTGATTTTGTTTGAAGCCATTTTGATGTTCTTGAACTTTGGTGATTGAAAAGTTTAGATGAGAGGTAGAGATTGTCCCATTGGGCGTGCCAGAATTTTTATACAATAAATTACGTCGAGAAAATAAAATCAAAGCCGAAAAATATTGCAACAATCGTAGTATTTTATTTCAAATATTTGACTGTTACAATCTCTATGAATCCTCTAATTCTTCTTTTAAATAATAAATAAATTCAAGGGCCTTTGATTTTGATCTTGAATCTACATTTGTTTCCACGAACGATGATCTTGTTCTTGTGCTTAAGCTTGATTGCTTGAACTTGACCTTGATTCGTTCTTCGTTCTTGAGCTTGAACTTGAACTTGATTGCTTGAAGCTTGAAGCTTGTAGAGAAATTTGTGGTGTTTGATCCACGAGCACTCTCTTGCTTCTTGTTATAACTTCTGGTGTATTTCTGAGTTATGAAGACTCTTATTTATCGTTGTGGAAGGGAGGAGTTGTGATAAGAACAAACTCTTTCCGACCAATCAAATTGAAGTGTGACATGACCGCATTTGATTGGCCAGAACATGTCACATGCACACGTGTTGCGGTTTCATTAGCCTTATAATGTGACTTGCATTCATTGTTATTAGACACGTGGCACCAAACTGAGCCTCTAGGAAGATGACATCTTGGGCCTATTGAATTGAGCTCATCACTTTAGCCCAATTAAATGGGCTAACTTAATGGATTAAGACTTATTTATTAACCCATATGTGTTGGACTTATATAATTAATTCAATTATAGTAGCCCATAATATTTATTTGGACAAATATATCTTTAATTTAAAATATAGACCAAATTATTTAATAACCTTTATTCTAATAAAATTTACATGCCTACATATGCCCCCTACTTCAAGATTTATCGGGATATTTACACGAGGCTAGACTTGAAGTACGGATCTTACGAAAGGATTAAAAGTCAGTAAGTAAACTAACTTCAACCAAATGATTCATTTGTTTATTAATGCCAAAGTTAGTTTATTTACATTTAAATACTTTCCCAAGTAGCATAATTCCTTCGGTAGCTCTTTTTCTTTTTTTCTTGTTTTTGTAATACTAAAAAAAAGAAAATGGCAATGGAAGCAGGAGAAGGAGGAAAAAGAATGGTTAGGAGCAAGTTTCAAGGCTGGGAATTTTATACCGGGTATCGTAATTGGTTTCATTCTTGGTCAAATCCGGATTTGCGAGACCCCTACCGCAGCTGCGGATTCGCATCTACGGCTCCTCTTCCGCATGTGCGGAATACCAGAACCAGCAAAACTTCAGCTTTTTCTCAACTAAAAAATCTCCCGTTGAGCATCCGAAACACTCCCGAGGCCCCTGGGACCTCAACCAAACTTACCAACCAGTCCTAATACCTCATCCGAACTTAGTCGAGCCCTCAAACCATATCACATAACACCAACCGATGCCGAAACACATCAACACTAGTCCGAATGACCTCAAATTTTACACACAGGTCATAAATGACACTACGGACTTGCTTCCACTTCCAGAATCCCATTTCAAGCCTGATATCAAAATTTCACCTATTCGCCAAAATCGACGAAACTCTAACTTTCGCCAATTCAAGCCTAAAACTAATATAAACCTCGAAAACACATTCTGGATGTGCTCCTAACCCTGAAATCACTCAACAGAGATAACGAATTTAACAGATTTCCATTTCGGATCCGTCTTCACACAGTTCCAACTACGGTCTAATTTCTAAGGCTTAAACTCATATTTAGGGACTATGTGTCCCAAAACGCCCCGGAAACCACAACTTATCACTCTGGCAAGTCCCAAACAAACATGGGGATAACAGTTATTAGGGGATCGGGGAACTAACTCTCAAAACGATCAACCGGTCGTTAGAATTCTTCTGTTGACAAGTATTTGTGAATTATATCATACTCACAGTATGTCTCGTGCTATAAAAATTATTGAGGAATTATTGCTCTAGTTGATCCCAACTATCAACAGATCCAGCCTTGAGGTCTGTGTACTAATAAAAAGCATTTCCTTTAAATGAGCGGACAAACTGTTTAATGAGGTAATCTCCATAAGTCCCAACATTATTAAATGTTTCAACGAAGTGCGCCAGATGTTGCTTTGGATTGCCTTTGCCATCAAACTGTTGAAATTTTGGAGGTTGATAGCCAGCAGGTATATTTAACATATCGATCCTTGCAGTGTACAACTTTACGTATGTAAGGGAAGACTTGGAAGCAACTTCGTACTTTCTTTTAATAGTTCCTTCGATGAACTCCTCTAGTTTATTTATTGGAATCGTCACTTCCAAAGAGACTGCAATTTCCTTAGTGGATGCAACTTGTCGTGGTGGAGGATCAATCTATTGAAATTTTGTGCGTTTTCCAGGTGCATGGGTGGATTCTTCTTCCATCAAGATTCCCACCCTGTCTGTTAGCTTGTCAATTCTAGCATCTTGATTTTTCATGCATTTGGTCAAGCCAGCGATTGCTTCCGTCAAGTTTGCCAACTGCTCCTCCACAGATGAAGTGTTTGTCACCATGGCTTGCATGATTGTTGGGCCTATTGAATTGAGCTCATCACTTTAGCCCAATTAAATGGGCTAGCTTAATGGATTAAGACTTATTTATTAACCTATATGTGTTGGACTTATATAATTAATTCAATTATAGTAGCCCATAATATTTATTTGGACAAATAGATCTTGAATTTAAAATATAGTCCAAATTATTTAATAACTTTTATTCTAATAAAATTTATATGCCTACATATGCCCTGTACTTCAAGACTTATCGGGATATTTACACGAGGCTAGACTTGAAGTACGGATCTTACGAAAGGATTAAAAGTCAGTAAGTAAACTAACTTTAGCCAAATGATTCATTTGTTTAATAATGCCAAAGTTAGTTTATTTACATTTAAATCCTTTCCAAGTAGCATAATGCCTTCGGTAGCTCTTTTTTCTTTTTTCTTGTTTTGGTAATACTAAAAACGAAATTGGCAATGGAAGCAGGAGAAGGAGGAAAAATATTGGTTAGGAGAAAGTTTCAAGGCTGAGAATTTTATACCGGGTATAGTATAACTCTCAATGTGGCCCGACTACTATAGATATTACTCTCAATGTGGCTCGACTACCGGAGAGATTACTCTCAAAATGACCCAATAATCGGAGAGATTACTCTCAATGTGGTTCGACTATTGGAGAGATTACTCTAAAAAATGACCCGACTACCAGAGAGATTACTCTAAAAATATGACCCAACTATCGGAGAGACTACTCTCAATGCGGCTCGACTATCGGAGAGATTACTCACAATGTGGCCTAACTACCAGAAAGATTACTCTCAATGTGGCCCGACTATCAGAGAGATTACTCTCAATGTGGCTCGACTACCAGAGCAATTACTCTCAAAATGACCCGATTATCGAAGAGATTAATCTCAATGTGCCCCGACTATCGGAGAGATTACTCTCAATGTGGCTCGACTAACAGAGAGATTACTCTCAATGTGACCCGACTATTGGAGAGGCCAACCTAAGGTGCAAAGGGGCTCATATGTCCACCTTAAGATTGGAAAATTATAAAGCTTCAACTCGAAGACGACATCGACTTGAACACTTGGAAAACTTTGAAGATTTGGCAGACTTTGCGGACTTAAACTCGAAAATTCGAAGTGCTTAAATAATTCAACTTTAAGATCGGCGAATTTGAATACTGAAACTTGAAGACCGACAGACTTGAAAACTTCAACTTGGAGGGCTTAAATATTTCAACTTTAAGACCGGCGAATTTGAAGACTGAAACTTAAAGACTGGCGGACTTGAAGATTTCAACTTGAAGACCGATGGACTTGAAGACTTCAACTTGGAGACTTCAAGGGCTTAAATATTTCATCTTCTCTTTTGCTTCACATTGTCCGACTTTTATCTTAGTCGCATAATTTTTAGCTTTACGCGCTTGTAATGAAAGATTCATATCTTGTCGTGGGAGAGTCCAAATAATGAACCGTTTGATTTATTAAAAATTAGACTTCAATATATAAAACATGTCCAAACCTTAGAATCAAACACCATCAGAATCAACCTAGATAATATTTTGAAGCCACCTTTAGATTCCACCACATAGACAATTTCAGATATGCGCAGTCTCACCAAAAAAATCATATCTTAGTTTTGAAAAGTCAAAATTATGAAACGTTTAATTTAATGTAAGATAGACTTCAAATTCCAATACATATAAAAAATTAGGAATCAAACACTTTGAGAATCATCCGAGAAATTATTTTGAAGCTAACTCTAAATTCCGAAACGTTGATAGTTTCAGATTTGCGCAGTTTTACCAAAAAGGTTTTATCTTGGAGTAGAAATATCTAAATCATGAACCGTTTGATTTAATGAAAACTAGTCTTCAATATCTAATAAATATGAAAATTTTGGAATCAAATACTTTGAGATTTGTCCCAGATATTATTTTTAATATAACTTTAAATTCCGACACGTTGATAGTTTCAGATTCGCGCAGTTTCGCCAAAAAAACTAATATCTTTGTGTAGAAATGTGAAACTTATGAGCCGTTTGATTTAATGGAAACTAGACTTCAATATACAAGTCATATCCAAAATTTGGAATCATACACTTTGAGAATCGTCCCAGATATTATTTTGAATCTAACTTTTAATGCCGACACGTGGATAGTTTACGATTTGCACGACTTCACCAAATCTTTTGTATCTTGATGTGGGAATTTAGAAATGATTAACCATTTGATACATTGGAAACTAAAATTCCAAATTTATAACATTTCCAAAATGCAAATTTTAATGCCTTAAGGATTTCAGATATTATTTTGAAGTCAATTTCGGTTCCAGATATGCCGACAGTTCCAAATTAGTGCGACTTCACCACAATATTTGTATCTTGGTGTGGAAGCCTTGGGATCGTAAGAACTTTTTAATTGTAAAAAATTAAAAATTCAAGAGCTTCATTCTCACCAAATATCTTGGGTCCAAGTCTCACTAAATTTGAAGTGTCATGAAGGCAGACCAAAATAACTTGAAGGTTTGGCAAACGTGAAGGCATAACGGATCCCCGAACATCAATTCAAATGCTTGGAAACCTCCAAAAAGATATTAACTATTTCATGGAAGGCACCAATTTACCATAGCGGCATGCCCCCTTTAAACCAATTGGGATCCAAAGTGACAAAAGAATGGTATCCCAGCTCGATTTTTAAATATTGATTGAATGAATTACATTCCATCGTACTTCATTCGGACAACGATTGGGGAATTATGTATCTTTTGAACTTATGCGACTCAACTCAGAATGAAACTCTAAGCTGCCTACGTACCTTGGTGAAGAGAATCAAGTAATACCGTAGGGGTAGAATATTTGTTTTATGTCCTAACTTTTTCCTAGGACGCCTCTTTCGAGGTTTTCAACCTAGCGGACTTTTTTTTTTGTAGGTCGTGCACAGTTTAGACTCATGCAGGCCATGAGTATAGGAACATGCAGTTTAGGCTCATGCGTCAAGGAGTGTTGTAACTTCAAGGATAATACTTCTTCAGAAACTTGCCATTGATAGGGCTGATTCTCATGCCATCTGCATCAACTAGCTTGTAAGCCCCACTTGAAAATGCTTCTTGCACGACATATGGCCCATCTCATTTTTAAGTGAACTTCCCTACAGGTTTATGGGAAGTAATAATGGGTCTTCTTATGGCAAGGACTTGATCTCCTACTTGAATGGATCTCGGGCAAACTCTTTTATTGAAGGCATGAGACAATCTATCTTGATAGTATTCAAGACTCTGTTGACCTTCTAACCTCTTCTGATCAAGAGCCTCTAACTATGCTAATCGAAGTCGAGCATTTTCTTTATAAGTGATCCCTTCTTGAATAGCCAGTCATAATGATGGTATTTTACGCTCAAGTGGAAAGATTGCTTCTACTCCATAAACGAGTGAATACGGAGTCACTTATGTTGGTGTGCGATGAGCCGTCCTATATGCCCATAGAGCTTCTTCCATACGGTCATTCCAATATCATTTGGATTTGGAGATGACTTTCTTTAACAAGTTGCATAGAGTTTTGTTGAATGCCTCAGCTAGGCAATATTGTACATCGAAGAGTTACATTGCTGGAAGCCAAAGAGGTCACAAATCTTGTTCATCATCCTATTATCGAATGACTTTCCATTATCCGTTATTATGTAATGAGGAATGCCAAAGCGATAGATTATTTTATGTCGGATGAAACTTGCAACATTTTCTTTCTTTACCTCAATAAGAGAAACAACTTCAGCCCATTTTGAGAAACACTCAAATGCATCCAAGATGTATAGGTGCCCACCAGAAGACTTTGGAAGTGGTCCAACCGCATTCAATACCCAAGCGTCAAATGGCTAGGATGCAACAGTCGGGTGCAACGCTTCAGAAGGTTGATGAATAAAATTTGCATGGAATTGACAAGCCTTGCATCTTCGAGCGTAGTCCAAGGAATCTTTTACCATCGTCGGTGTAACGACCCAGCCGGTCGTTTTGTGTGTTGGGACTCTGTTCCCGTGAATGACTCTTCCCATAG
Organism: Nicotiana undulata; assembly: GCA_005239495.1. Lineage (NCBI taxonomy): Eukaryota > Viridiplantae > Streptophyta > Magnoliopsida > Solanales > Solanaceae > Nicotiana > Nicotiana undulata. The sequence goes on along the minus strand of ML254827.1, from coordinate 907 downwards.
CGACTACTCGTGCCTTATGACTTGTGTGGGCCGGTAGTTCGAGATTCGGAAGTGTTTTGGCCAGTTCAGGAACACTTGGTTCCTGAAGGCTAGCCTATTTGGCTGATTTTGGGTCCGAGCAGCATTTTGAGCAAACGACCTCGAAATTGAGTTCTGACAGCTCCATCA
>ML254825.1:0-25003 GCA_005239495.1 Nicotiana undulata | reverse complement strand
GCAGTAGTAACATGTGATAAAATATGATGAAATACAGTAGGCATGCCAGGGAAATAAGCAACAAGTACATATACTGAAAGCATAGAAAATCCAAACAGCTACTGAACTTAAACAGTAAAGCACTTTCAAGAGTAAGACCATCGAATGAAACAAAAATCACAATTCTTTGAGTCCACCGTGGCGTACGGCCCGCTCCCTTATATTTCACAATTTAATTTCAAATCCGCCGTGGCGTACGGCCCGCTCCCTTATATTTCAAAATTTAATTTCAAATCCGCCGTGGCATACGGCCCGCTCCCTTATATTTCACAGTTTCATTTCAAATCCGCCGTGGCGTACGGCCCGCTCCCTTATATTTCAAAATTTAATTTCAAATCCGCCGTGGCATACGGCCCGCTCCCTTATATTTCACAGTTTCATTTCAAATCCGCCGTGGCGTACGGCCCGCTCCCTTATATTTCACACTTTCATTTAAAATCCGACGTGGCGTACGGACCGCTCCCTTATATTTCACACTTTCATTTAAAATCCGCCGTGGCGTACGACCCGCTCCCTTATATTTCACAATTTCATTTCAAATCCGCCGTGGCGTACGGCCCGCTCCCTTATATTTCACAATTTCATTTAAAATCCACCGTGGCGTACGACCTGCTCCCTTTATTTCACAATTTCATTTCAATGGACCTCAGAAGAACAACATGGTGCAAAAAAAACATTTCGTAGGAAATATAGCATTAAAATAAATCATAAGAGCATTTCAACGAAATAAAGGAACATATTTAAGGCATTGCAAGGAAACATACAAGGTATGATGTGGGCCTAACTACCCGGACATGACAATAATAGCCGCTACGTACAGACTCTCATCACTTGGTGAGTACGTAGCCCCCAAACAAGTTACACATAGCATATATATCACCTATGGGGACAATTCCCTCTTACAAAGTTAGAAAGGAGACTCACATCGTGTTGAATCTACCCCTCGGACCACAATTGCGCCCGAAACTCCAAATTCTATACCCGAGGACTCGCAACTAGTCAAAAGATATATAACAACATCAATGCATGTACGATGTGATAACTCATCTTAGTTATTCAATAAAATCGCTATTCTTGAAGAATTATCAATTTCCAACCCCAGCCTCTCATGGCCAAATTCCGGAAATTTTCGAAGGAATGAACTACCCGAAGCCTAAGGATCGTAATTGCATATTTTATTTAGGAATGCTTGGCTAAAAATGAAGTTTCACTAATTTATTTGAATTTGATGTTAAAAGTCATGAAAAACGGACTAGGAACCACTTACCTTAATGAGTTTGAACTTGGGCATTCCTTTCCCTAGCTTAGAGGAGCTCTAATGGAGTTTGGGTATTGAATAATGAAGAAGAATCCCGTAATTGGGCATTTAAGAGGGGCTGCCAACAGGGGTTTTCGCACCTGCGACCTTGGGACCGCAGGTGTGGTCCCGCACCTGCGACAAACTAACCGCCCCTGCGGAAAAGGACCTGGAAGCCCGGCATCTCACCCGCAGAGAAGGAGTCTGCGCCGACGGTCCCTCTCTTGCGGCCTGTAGCTAGCACCTGCGGACTTTGGGCAAGGGGGCTGAGGTCGCGCCTGCGGAGAGGAGTTTCCGCACCAGCGGACCCGCCCCTGCGGTATTTGGTCCGCACCTGCGAAGCTGGGACCGCAGGAACGGTCCCGCACCTGCGGCTGGGCAACCGCACCTGCAGTCACACCAGCTGTTGTGCACCAGCAGTTGTTTTAGGTGGTTCTTGGCCTCGTGTGGTGTCCGGGAGGCACCTGGGCCCACCCGAGCCCTTGTCCAAATATACCAACAAGTCTGTATTCATGATACGGACTCGCTCAAACTTCTAGAACATGGAAATCAGCAATGAAACTCGAAATCAAACCCCAAAACCAAATCAATCAAACTTAAGAACTTTGAAATTCTAGAATTCACTTCAACGCGCCGATTCGTCCTAAACTACTCGGAATGACTTCAAAATTTGCAGACAAGTTATAAATGACACAACAGAACTATTCCCGGTCACGGAATTTCAATCGGACCTCGGGAACATAACACCACCTTCCAAACCAAATTTCAAATTCTATGAGATTTCTCAAAACTTCATTAACTCTAATTTTCCTCATTTTATCCGAAACCAATCAAATCAAGTCCGTTTTACACCAAATTTCACAGATGACTTATATAACACATATTGAACCTGTTCTGGGCTGAGAAATCATTATACTAGCCCGACAACACATGTTTCACATCAAGGTTCATTTTCATAAGTCTTTAATATTTTCATAAAACAAATTTCTTTAAATATTCATTTCTCGGACTTGGGTCCTCGGAATTCAATTCCGGGCATACGCCCTAGTTCCATATTTTCCTACAGACCTTCCGGAACCGTCGGATCACGGATCCGGGTTCGTTTACCAAAAATGTTAACCAAAGTCAACTTTATTCAATTAATTATCACAAATTTAACTCTTAATCAAGTTTTCCACATAAAGGCTTCCGGCTACGCGCCCGGGCTGCGCACGCACATCGAGGTGAGATTAATGGAGGCTTTCGGGCCTCGAAACAGAGTCCAAATTAGATGCACATAAGATGACCCCTTTTTGGGTCATCATATTTGTATTCTCTTCACAATTGTGGTGCACTATTTACATGTCTACTGCTTTCCTTATATCCTGCTTTATACTATTACTGTTGGACCTTAGTGAGTGTCGAGTCGTCTTCTCGTCACTACTTCTTCGAAATTAGACGGGATACTCATTGGGTACATATATGTATATGTACTCATACTACACTTTCTGTGCATTTTTTTGCACAATTACCTTTATAGTACAGTGGTTGATTTGGAGACTTATACGGGCTGCATTCATCCAGAGGCGTTCCACAGCTGCCAGAGTCTCCCTTCTGTGTACTTACATTGTTTATTTATTTATTTATTGCCTCGTCCAAATTTGTTTTTCGGACAAGCGTTGTATAATTGTATAAATCCTTAGAAATTGCTCATGTACTTGTGTCACCGGGTTTTGGGGACGTGTTGAGTCTTGTTTTACTGAATTAGATGGATTTCCTGTCATGTTTAATTTACAAATTTATTTATTTGACTATGAAATGTAAGAAAAGGATTCAATTCTAAAATGTTAAACAAGAAAGTGTCCCAACTGATTAAGGGGTCGGCTTGCCTGACAGTGGTATCCGGCGCCATCACAACCCATAGGTTTTGGGTCGTGACAATAAACGGCATCAACATGAGGCTGTTACCCATGTGCATTCATAAATCATGCTCTGTGCATTCATTTATCGTGCTCTGTGCATCTATAAATCATGCCATTATAGATTCTGTCACTTGCACTAGATATCATGTCCTTAGGTACTGTTTCAGCATCGCTATTGGAACTTATACATGTTTATCATTTAGAAATCATGTTCTTAAGATAAATAATGTAAATTGCCGCCACATAAATCCTTCTTAACAACTCAGTAACTCTTTGTGCATTTAGAGATCATGCCCTTAGGGATCACGTCTTAACCATTCCGCATTTATATGTGCATAATAGATACCATGCTCTAAGGTCTCATTTAAAACGCCTAGTTAAATTACTGATTCATGGAAAAGGGCGTAAAACAATGTCACATTTGAGTATCCTGTTTTAGATGGACTAGTAATAATCCCTGTATTTTTGCAACACTTAGAACATCATGCTTTAGGTAAAACAACTTCTAAACTATTTTAATAACTCTGGTGATTATTGATAAGTTGGTATTTTAGGAACTTATCTCCTCTTTATATTTAAACTTTGGTATAATATTTTTAGGAAACTAGGACATTTTCTGAGCTTTATTGGTAATTTTCAGGTGTCATGTGATTTGGAGAAGAAATTGAAGAAATCAAGTCAAAATGTGCCAAAATTATGAAAAATGATTGCTGGCAGGTGCTCTTCGCGATCACAAAGATTGGTTCACGATCACAGAGATCAATGAAAGTGTTAATCGCGATCGTAATAACATTTACGCGATCACGGTGAAGAAAGTTGACACCTTTCTGGGAAGATCTATACGAACGCAAACAAGTGTTTGCGATCGCACTGATTTGGATATGAACTCTTCGCGATCGCAATCTATTGTCCGTGATCGCAGAAGCTTTAATCTGTACTCTACGCGATCGCATTCAGAGTCAATCGATCGCAATGGGTAAACATCTTGGTGAAAACTGCGCAGATTTGCAATTTCACATTTTTATCCCCAAACCATTCTTATACACGACTTGACAGATATTTTCTGTATCTTTTGGCATTGTAAAACATTGTTTTGTGTCTTGAAGACAATGATGAACAAGTATTGAAGCTAGGGTTTGCACACACACTTGGGTTTTGAAGATTTCAATCTTGTGGTTAAGGTTTTCTTACTCATTTATGTTTGTTTCTTCATTTCCTTGATTTGTATTAAATATTTAAGTGTGTAGTATTTATTTCCAACAGTTGAATCTTGTTTATGGGAATATTCATATTTAATGTGTGGATTAAATACCTTGTTGTGCTTATGTATTGAATGATTTTTATGTATTTATGAAGTGAGTTGTTGTTACATTAATTATTATTGTTTTTTAATGGTTCCAAAAGGAGTAGCTAACCCTAGGACTCGCCCATTAACTCCGAATGAATTTTGGAAAAGATAATTTGGAGTTGGGAAAGATTAATTAACAAGAACTTGAGGCTTTAACCCTCATTTTATAGATTCTACCTAGGAATATGATTTAACTACTTGTATCCATATCCACAAGTGCTTAATCTCTTTATTGGGTTAGGAATAATTCAATTAGGAAGTCTTGTTAGTCTTTGGAAAAAGCTAATTAAGAATTATTATCCGTGGCTAATTAACATAAACTTGCTCATATTTGTAAAATCGTGAAATACATTAGATCGTTACTTGAGTGTAATTACCGAAGCATCCATACTTGTTGCCATTGATCATTTTACTTGCTTTCTAGGTTAGTTTATATTTTTGCAATTAGATATAAATATTTTCACAACAAAAATTTAAGTGTTTGACACTGCGCGATAAGCGATAATTCTCTTACATTCCTAATCTCCTCCATATTGTTCTTTGTGGGATTCGACCTCAACCTTGTTGGGTTATTATATTTTACAATCGGCCGCTTACACTATTTTAAGGTGTAATTTGAGCGTATCAAACTTTGGCGCCGTTGCCGGGTAATAATTGGCGTAATTTAGGTTGTTTGTGAAATAAGCATAAGTGCTTTGATCCAAACTTGTGAATATTTGTGCAATTATTTTTCTTGCTTATTTTCTTGATTTTTTTATTTTAAAAAAATGGCATCATACAATGAAAATTGGTCGAATAGTTGTTGTTCATACTTTGATGACCCTTGTCCTCATTGTGGAGGACCACACTCGTGGCGAAATTGTTTAAATTTTCCCGACGATGGATTGTGCGCACAATCTCAAACCCATGAGTGGAGTATTTGTGATTGTCATGACCCAAAATCCCACCTTTCAGACTGTGACTCTGTCTAACGTTGAACCCGCTAGACAAGCCAACGTACACAACATTTTGACCTCGATGAAACAACATAACAGTATTAAAGCCATTGACCTTCAAACCTTTACTGGAATATCGAATTCATTTACTTTCAACCTTTACTGAAACATCCCAAATTACCTCAAAAGTTTTACAGCAGAAAAATAATAATACTTCAAAAACGCATAATGAAAGGATAAAGACAACAACATCGCAAAAATCCCAAACCGGGGTGTCAGAACCTCACGAACTATCTAAACTGAGTGCTAAATACAGAGTCTGAAAGGAATTATATAATTGTCTTGGAACTAGGAGAAAAAGTAAGACAATGAGGAATCCAAATGTAGGAGAGACACTAGGGCCCACGAACACCAGCGGGTACACCTTGAAGCTCTGGGTGGACTGAAGGTGACTCCCTCAATGTGGTCCACTGGGTCCGGATGCGGGATCTGCACAACATTAAGAAGTGCAGTGTAGCATCAGTACAACCGACCCCATGTACTGAGTAAGTGCCGAGCCTAACCTCGGCCGAAGTAGTGACGAGGCTAGACTTGACAATAACGATAACCTGTCCTATTCTACAGCAGGTAACAGGGATAATACAAGGCAGGAGATAAGCAGACAAGTAAGGGATACAGGAGAAGTAAAGGAAAACAAGTGAAATGAAGCAGTCAAATTGACAGATAGAAGTAAACAAGGGAGGCAATCTAACACAATAGCCAACGAAACAAGTACAAGTACCAGAAATGTAAACAATGGCACGACATCACCCTTCGTGCTTTTACTCTCTTCCTCACAATGCAATGTAATCAAATATCATGGCACGACATTACCCTTCGTGCTTTACACTTTTCCACACAATGCAATGTACAAGGTATCATGGCACGACATTAACCTTCGTGCTTAAAATCAATAAAGTTATGGCACGACATTTACCTTCGTGCTTATAATCAATATGAATCATGGCACGACATCACCCTTCGTGCTTTTACACTCTTCCTCACCAAACAATAATAGATAAAATGGCAAGGAGTATAACATAGTGGAAATTAGCAGTTAAAAACACCTGGCAAGGGGAAAACATCAATTTAATAACCCAACAAATGCCCGACAAGGGTCTCAACTATAACCAATCGCCTCAATCGCATACTCTACACTTTGATTATCATTCGTATCATCACTTCTCAAACTCAAGAGCCAGTACTTTCAATCCAGAATAAATTACCATGTAAAGACAATCTCATGATATGCTAAACATGGAAGAAATACTGCAATTTCTATCGAAATAGACTCACGGGCATGCTTGACACACATTGCATAGGTACTCGTCACCTCACCTATGCAATGAACATGATGATCACTTAGTACATAGAAAATAATACCTATTCCCTCACCGAAGTAAGGCAAGACACTTAGCTCGGTCCAAAGTATAGCAATAAACCCTCTAAGACCGTCTTTCCTTTATAATCTGACTCCGAAACAACGATATCTAGGCATAATTCATTCAATAATATCAATAAAGACTCAATAATACAATCTCATAGCCTAGATATTCATCTTCTAGCATTCTTCAAAAATTACAGAAATTCGACCCCGGGCCTGCTTGGTCCAAACGCGAGGCTCGGACCAAAACCCGATCACCCATAACCCCACGAGTTAGAATATATAATTTATTTTAAGATCCGACCCCAAATTGAGGTTGAATCACCCAAAATCACATAAGCCTTAACTCTACCCAAAACCCCAAATTTCTACTTTGATTTTAGGAATTTAGGCCTAGATTCTTGTGATAGATGATGTTAAATGGAAGAAAACTGGAATAAGAACTGATTACCTAGGAGGGTATGGTGATGAAGCTCGTCAAAAATGGCTAAGGGGCTTTGGAGAAGAAGGAAGGAGTGAAAAGTTGGGGAAATCCCGTAATGTCTACTGTTTTGGACTTAAGAGAAGGGGGGCTCGCACCTGCGGAAGGGGGGCTTTACCGCAGGTGCGGAAAAATGGTCGCACCTGCGGATAATTTGACGCCCCTGCGAAGCCGTACATGCAGCGCCTGGGTCGTGCGTGCGAGGGGGACCGCACCTGCAGGCTTGTTGTCGCGCCTGCGGTCTCGCACCTGCGGCTCTAGGCTCGCAGGTGCGGACACACCAGAAGATGGTGCATCAGCAGTGATTTCCTAAGTTTTCTCACCCCGTNCTGGGTCGCGCCTGCGAGGGGGACCGCACCTGCGGGCTTGGTGTCGCGCCTGCGGTCTCGCACCTGCGGCTCTAGGCTCGCAGGTGCGGACACACCAGAAGATGGTGCATCAGCAGTGATTTCCTAAGTTTTCTCACCCCGTAAGCTACCTGAAACTCACCCGAGCCCTCGGGTTTCAAAACCAACAACACACACAACTCCCAAAACATCCTACGTACTTATTCAAGCTTTTAAATCACCAAAATATCATCAAACTCAACGATTTAAACCTCAAAAGTCATAGAAATTTATTAAAACTTCATAAAGCTTAATTTTACCAATTTTGATCCGAAACACGTCATTTCAAGTCCGTTTTACACCAAATTTCACAGATAACTCACCTAACATATAATAAACTTGTTCCGGGCTCCCGAATCATAATACGGGCCCGGTAACACGGCTTTCACATAATTATTCATTTTAAAAATCCTTTATTATTTCCAATAAACAATTTCTTTTAAAAATTCATCTCTCGGGCTTAGGACCTCGGAATTCGATTCCGGGAACATGCCCAAGTGCCATATTTTCCTACGGATCCTCCAGGACCGTCAAATCACGGGTCTGGATCCATTTACCAAAAATGTTGACCAAAGTCATTTGTATTCATTTAATTATCATAAAATTCCATTTTCATTAAATTCTAACATAAGGACTTCTCGGCTACACGCTCGGGTTGCACACGCATATCGAGGTGACATTAACGGAGGCTTTCGGGGCCTCGGAACAAAGATTTAGCTAGAATTACTTAGGATGACCTTTTGGGTCATCACAATCTCCACCTCTAAAACAAACATTCGTCCTCGAACGGACATAGAAAAGTACCTGAGTCTGAGAAAAGATGGGGATAACGACTCCTCATATCGGACTCGGACTCCAAGGTAGCTGCCTCGACAGGCTGACCTCTCCGACCTCTCCACTGAACACGAATCGAAGGATAACTCTTCGACCTCAACTGGCGAACCTGCCTGTCTAATATAGCTACCAGCTCCTCCTCATAAGTCAGATCCTTGTCCAACTGGACATCGTTGAAGTCAAGAACATGATATGGATCTACAATATACCTCTGGAGTATGGATATGTGAAACACTGGAGGTACGGCTGATAAATGCAATGGCAAGGCAAGTCTGTAGGCCACCTCGCCTACCTTGTCCAAAATCTCAAATGGACCAATATACCTAGGGATCAACTTGCCCTTCTTTCTGAATCTCAGCACACCCTTCATAGGCGACACTCGAAGGAACACCTGGTCTCCTACCATAAAAGCCAAATCTCGAACTCTACGATCTGCATAGCTCTTTTTCCTGGACTGAGCTGTACAAAGCCTATCCTGAAAGGTCTTCACCTTATCCAAGGCATCCTGGACTAACTCGGAATCCAATAATCTAGCCTGTCCGGTCTCAAACCATCCTACTGGACACCGACATCGCCTACCATACAATGCCTCAAACGGAGCCATCTGAATGCTCGACTGGTAACTGTTGTTGTAGGCAAACTCTGCTAAAGGCAAGAACTGATCCCATGAACCACCAAAATTAATAACACATGCCCGCAACATATCCTCCAAAATCTAAATAGTGCGCTCGGACTGTCCGTCCGTCTGAGGATGAAATGATGTGCTCCACTCATTTTGTGTGCCCAAATCTCGCTGAAGTACTCTCCAGAAATGGGAGGTAAACTTAGTACCTCGGTCTGATATGATAGATAAGGGCACACCACGCAATCTGACAATCTCTGTCATATAGATATGAGCTAACTTCNTCCAACTACAAAATCCATCGTGATACGCTCCCACTTCCACTCGGGAAGTTGAATCTGCTGCATCAAACCACCGGGTCTTTGGTGCTCATACTTAACCTGTTGACAATTCAAGCATCGAGCTAAATAAGCCACAATATCCTTCTTCATTCTACGCCACCAATAATGATGCCGCAAGTCTTGGTACATCTTCGCGGCGCATGGATGAATGAAATACCGGGAACTATGGGCCTCATACAATATCAAATCACGAATGCCGTCCACATCAGGAACACATATACGACCCTGCAATCTCAAAACTCCCCCAGCATCAATTGTGACCTGCTTGGCACGTCCGTGCCGAACAACATCTCTAAGAGCACACAAATGACTATCATCATACTGCCTGGTGCGTATACAATCATACAACGAAGAACAAGCGACAATATGGTCCAAAACACTACCACTCCCAGAAACCTCTAATCTTACCAATCGATTGGCTAATGCCTGAACATCCAAAGCCAAAGGTCGCTCTCCAACTGATAAGTAAGCCAAACTACCCATGCTGACTGATTTCCGGCTCAAAGCATCGGCCACCACATTGGCCTTTCCCGGATGATAGAGAATAGTAATATCATAATCCTTCAGCAACTCTAACCAACTCCTCTGCCTCATATTCAACTCCTTTTGCTTAAACAAGTATTGCAAACTCTTATGATCGGTGAACACCTCACACGACAACCCATACAAATAGTGCCTCCAAATCTTCAAGGCATGAACAATAGCTGCAAGTTCCAAATCATGGACTAGATAGTTCTTCTCATAAATCTTTAACTGACGTGAAGCATAGGCTATAACCTTCCCATCCTGCATCAACACTGCACCAAGCCCAACCCGGGAAGCATCACAATACACTGTATAAGAAATTGAACCTGAGGGCAATACCAATACTAGTGCTATGGTCAATGTTGTCTTGAGCTTCTGAAAGCTCGCTTCACACTCCTCAGACAATCTGAACTGAACACTCTTCTTGGTCAACTTAGTCATAGGGGATGCTATAGATGAAAACCCCTCCACAAACCGGCGATAATAGCTTGAGAGGCCTAAGAAGCTCCGAATCTCTGTGGTTGAAGTGGGCCTAGGCCAATCTCTAACTGCTGAAACTTTCTTCGGATCCACGTGGATGCCCTTTGTCGATACAACATAGCCCAAGAATGCCACAGAGCTCAACCAAAACTCACACTTAGAAAACTTGGCATACAACTGCCTATCCCTCAGAGTCTGGAGGACGACTCTAAGGTGCTGCTCATGCTCCTCTCAACAGCGAGAGTATATCAAAATATCATTAATGAAAACAATAACGAACGAGTCCAAATAAGGCCGGAATACCTGATTTATAAACTCCACAAAATCAGCGGGGGCATTAGTCAACCCAAACAACATGACCAAGAACTCATAATGCCCATAACGAGTGCGAAAAGCCGTCTTGGGCACATCAGACGCCCTGATCCTCAGCTAATGATAACCTGACCTCAAGTCTATCTTAGAGAATACCGAGGCACCCTGAAGCTGATCAAATAAGTCATCAATCCTCGGCAAAGGATTGTTCTTGATAGTAACCATGTTCAGCTGTCGGTAATCAATACACATCCTCATTGAGCCATCTTTCTACTTCACGAACAATACTGGAGCGCCCCCAGGAGAAACACTAGGCCTGATGAAGCCTTTATCCAACAAATCCTGCAATTGTTCCTTTAATTCATTCAACTCTAGCGGAGCCATACGATACAGGGGAATAGAAATGGGCAGAGTGCCCTCACCTAACTCATACAAAAGTCAATATCCCTGTCGGGTGGCATACCCGGCAGATCAGCAGGGAATACCTCTGGAAACTCGCGAACCACGGGCATGGACTCGATAGAAGGAACCTCAGCACTAGAATCACGAACATAAGCCAAATAGGCCAAACAACCCTTCTCGACCATACGCCGAGCCTTCATATAAGAAATAACTCTACCAGGAGAATGACTAGGGGTCCCTCTCAACTCTAAATGAGGTACTCTTGGCAAGGCTAAGGTCACTGTCTTGGCATGACAGTCCAAGATAGCATGATAGGGAGATAACCAGTCCATCCCTAATATAACATCAAAGTGAACCATATCAAGAAGCAAAAGATCAACCTGAGTCTCCAGACCACCAATAACTATTGCACAACCACGGTAGACTCGATCTACCACTATAGAATCACCCACCGGTGTAGACACATGTACATCAGTACTCAAAGAATCACGAGGCATACTCAAATAAGGGGCAAAATATGAAGACACATAGGAGAATGTAGAACCCGGATCAAATAACACCGAAGCCTCTCGGCTGCAAACTGAAACCGTACCTGTAATAACTGCATCAGAAGCCTCAGCATCATGACGAGCAGAAAAAGCATAACACCGGGGCTGAGCCCCTCCAATCTGAACATCCCTAGGTCTACTTGCTGCAACCTGACCTCTACCCCTCGCGGCCTGTGCTCCACCTCTATGAATCTGACCACCACCTCTAGCACCTCGACCACAAACTCTAGCTGGATGAGGGGGTAAGGTTGCACCTGCTGTGGGAACCAAGGCACGCGAACCCTGATATTGGGGTCCACCCATAGCTCGGGGGCAATATCTGGAAATGTTCCCTGGGCTACCACAACTATAACAAGATCTCTGCTACTGTGGTGTGCTAACATGAACTGGCGATGCATGAGGAGATACCTGAAGTGTTGACTAAAATGGTCGGGGTGGATGACCCCTGCTGAAAGAATCCCTGCCTCTAGATGAGGCTCCACTGAATCTACCAAAATTACGGGGCCTCTTGTCATCCCCCTTACCACCTCCCTGTGACAAAATCATCTCAATCCTCCTAGCTACATCGGCCGCATCCTGGAATGAAATATCAGTACTCGACTCCCTGGCCATCTGGAGTCGTATAGGCTGGGCCAATCCCTCAGTGAACCTCCGAACTCTCTCCCGATCAATGGGGAGTATCATCAATGCATGCCTCGCTAGAGCGATGAACCTGGTCTCGTACTGAGTAACTGACATAGATCCCTGCTGGAGGCGCTCAAACTGCCTCCTAAGATCCTCTCGCTGAGTAATGGGAAGGAACTTCCCCAAAAATACCTCTGTGAACTGAGCCCAAGTCAAAGATGCAGACCTAGCTGGTCTGGCTAAACAGTAGTCCCTCCACCAAGTCTTGGCTGCGCCAGATAGTCGAAAAGTGGCAAAGTCAACTCCATTGGACTCCACTATGCCCATGTTCCGAAGAACCTTATGACAGTTGTCCAAGTAATCCTGTGGGTCCTCTGACGGTGCACCAGTAAAAGTAGCAGTGAATAACTTGGTGAATCTGTCTAATCTCCACAACGCATCTGCTGACATAGTTGCTCCCTCAGCTACAGGTGCTGCAATACCTAGCTGTGCTACTCCGGCTGGCTGAGGTGCCGGAGTCTGAAACTGAGTGGCAACCTGCTCTGGTGTATGAATAACAAGAGTCTGGGTACCTTCCCCAGCCTGAGATCTGGCTGAAGCTGTACGAAGAAGTCCGGCCTGAGCCACACTCTCCATAAGTCCCACCAAGCGGACTAGAGCATCCTGAAGACCTAGGGTAGCTATGAACCCCTCTGGGACCTGCGCTGGTCCAACTGGGACTACCGGAACTGTGACCTCCTCGTCAGACTCGACCTGAGGGGCCTCCACTGGGGCTGCTACTCTAGGCTGAGCCCTGCCCCGGCCTCGGCCTCTCGCATGGCCTCGTCCTCGACCTCGACCCCTCGTAGGAGCTGTAGCAGGAGTGTCGGGCTGCTGAGCAAAACCAAAGGAAGCACGCGTCCTCGCCATCTACGAGAGAATAGGATAGAAACTTGATCAGTATACAGAATATACTACGCACGACAGAATATGAAGAGAAGAGGAGTATCCTAACTTAGCAGCCTCTAGGGGATAAATACAGACGTCTCCGTACCGATCCCTCAGACTCTACCAAGGTTTCCCATGAGTTGTGAGACCTAAGAAACCTAGGGCTCTCATACCAACTTGTCACGACCCGAAATCCCACCTTTCAGACCGTGACTTCGTCTAACGTTGAACCCGCTAGACAAGCCAACGTACACAACATTTTGACCTCGATGAAACAACATAACGGTATTAAATCCATTAACCTTCAAACCATTACTGGAATATCGAATTCATTAACTTTCAACCTTTACTGAAACATCCCAAATTACCTCAAAGGTTTTACAGCAGAAAAATAATAATACTTCAAAAATGCATAATGAAAGGATAAAGACAATAACATCGCAAAAATCCCAAAACCGGGGTGTCACAACCTCACGAACTATCTAAACTGAGTGCTAAATACAGAGTCTGAAAGGAAATATATAATTGTCTTGGAACTAGGAGAAAAAGTAAGACAATGAGGAATCAAAATGCAGGAGAGACACCAAGGCCCACGAATGCCAGTGGCTATATCTTGAAGCTCTAGGTGGAATGAAGGTGACTCCCTCAATGCGGTCCACTGGGCCCGGATGCGGGATGTGCACAACATTAAGAAGTGCAGTGTAGCATCAGTACAACCGACCCCATGTACTAAGTAAGTGCTGATCCTAACCTCGGCCGAAGTAGTGACGAGGCTAGACTTGAAAACAACGATAACTTGTCCTATTCTACAGCCGGTAACAGGGATAATACAAGGCAGAAGATAAGAAGACAAGTAAGGGATACGGGAGCAGTAAAGGGAAACAAGTGAAATGAAGCAGTCAAATTGACAGATTAAATTAAACAAGGGAGGCAATCTTACACAATAGCCAACGAAACAAGTACAAGTACCAGAAATGTAACCAATGGCACGACATCACCCTTCGTGCTTTACACTCTTCCTCACAATGCAATGTACAAGGTATCATGGCACGGCATTAACCTTCGTGCTTAAAATCAATTAAGTCATGGCACGGCATTTACCTTCGTGTTTATAATCAATATGAATCATGGCACGACATCACCCTTCGTGCTTTACACTCTTCCTAACTATGCAATGTAATCAAATATCAAGGAACGGCATCACCCTTCGTGCTTTTACTCTCTTCCTCACCGAACAATAACAGATAAAATGGCAAGGAGTACACATAGTGGAAATTAGCAGTTCAAAACACCCGGCAAGGGGAAAACATCAATTTAATAACTCATCAAATGCCCGATAAGGGTCTCAGCTATAACCAATCGCCTCAATCGCATACTCTACACTTGGATTATCATTCGTATCAACACTTCTCAAACTCAACAGCCAGTACTTTCAATCCAGAATAAATTTCCAAGTAAATAAAATCTCATAATATGCTAAACATGGAAGAAATACTGCAATTTCTATCAAAATAGACTCACGAGCATGCTTGACATACATTGCATAGGTACTCGCCACCTCACCTATGCAATAAACATGATGATCACTTAGCACATAGAAAATAATACATATTCCCTCACCGAAGTTAGGAAAGACACTTACCTCGGTCCAAAGTATAGCAATCAACCCTCAAAGACCGTCATTCCTTTATAATCCGACTCTGAAACAACGATATCTAGGCATAATTAATTCAATAATATCAATAAATAATCAATAATACAATCACATAGCCTAGATATTCAATTTCTAGCATTCTTCCAAAATTACTGAAATTCGACCCCGGGCCCGCTTGGTCCAAACACGAGGCTCGGACCAAAACTGGATCACCCATAACCCCACGAGTTAGAATATATAATTTATTTTAAGATCCGACCCCAAATTGAGGTTAAATCACCCAAAATTCCATAAGCCCTAACTCTACCCTAAACCCCTAATTTCTACTTTGATTTTAAGAATTTAGGCCAAGATTCTAGTGATAGATGATGTTAAATGGAAGAAAATTAGAATTGATTACCTAGGAGGGTGTGGTGATGAAGCTCGTCAAAAATGGCTAGGGGGCTGTGGAGAAGAAGGAAGGAGGGAAAAGTTGGGAAAATCCCGTAATGTCTAATGTTTTGGACTTAAGAGAAAAAAATCACTGGGCGAATCTCGCACAGGTGCGGAAAAATGGTCGCACCTGCGGTATCACAGGTGCGGAAAAATGGTCACACCTGCGGTATCGCAGGTGCGGAAAAATGGTCGCACTTGCGGGAATGGGTCAAGCCCAGAAGGGGCCGCACCTGCGAAAAATGTGACGCCCCTGCGAAGCCGCACCTGCGGCTCCTGGGTTGCGCCTGCGAGGGGGACCGCACCTGCAGGCTTGCTGTTGCGCTTGCGGTCTCGCACCTACGGCTCTAGGCTCGCAGGTGCGGACACACCATAAGATGGTGCATCAGCAGTGATTTCCTATGTTTTCTCACCCCGTTAGCTACCCGAAACTCACCCGAGCCCTCGAGTCTCAAAACCAACAACACACACAACTCCCAAATTATCCTACGGACTTAATCAAACTTTTTAATCACCAAACTATCATCAAACTCAACGATTTAAACGTCAAAACTCATAGAAATTTATTAAAACTTTATAAAGCTTAGTTTTACCAATTTTGATCCGAAACATGTCATTTCAAGTCCGTTTTACACCAAATTTTATAGATAACTCACCTAACATATAATAAACTTGTTCCGGGCTCCGGACCATAATACGGGCCCGGTAACACGGCTTTCACATAATTATTCATTTTCAAAATCCTTTATTATTTCCAGAAAAAAAGTTCTTTTAAAAATTCATTTCTCGGGCTTGGGACCTCGGAATTCGATTACGGGCACACGCCCAAGTCCCATATTTTCCTACGGACCCTCCGGGACAGTCAAATCACGGGTCCGGATCTGTTTACCAAAAATGTTGACAAAAGTCAATTGTATTCATTTAATTATCAGAACAAATTCCATTTTCATTAAATTCCAACATAAGGACTTCTTGGCTATACGCCCAGGCTGCGCACACATATCGAGGTGAGATTAACGGAGGCTTTCGGGGCCTCGGAACAAAGATTTAGCTAGAATTACTTGGGATGACCTTTTGGGTCATCACAGTGATAGGTCTTGTTGAAAAAATGGTCATTGGTCTGATTGTGTATATTTGTCCGTCCCTTCCCCAAGCCCCCTCTATGAGGATTCTACTTCTTGTGATAACAATTTTAGGGGTAAAGAAGTGGAGTAAATTGAGCATGGTATAAATTTAGAGTGCAAGCTCATGTTGGAATGCTTACCTGAAGAAGGAAACCATGAGCAAAACTCCTTGGAATAGCTTTTGGAGAATAGTCTCCAAAATGAATTGGCACTTGAAAGGTTGCACTCACAAATGGATGAAATGATAGAAGCTTCAAGGGTTCAAAATGCCTTAGAGGTGAGTGAAGGCCAAGAACCTTCCTTGGAGGTTGAAGTTGAAAATTCTTCCTAGGTACTTGAACAAAACCAAGAAGAACTCTCAAGTGCTCAAAATGAGAGGATGATGCTCATGTTGGAGGTCATTCTTGAAAATGAGGAAAAGGACAATTTTGCACTCGAGGTCTTGAAACATGAAGTGACTCAAAATAATGAGCACATCCGCACTTTGGAGGATCAAATTCAAGCATTGAAGGAGGCTCATCATGCCTCTCAAGTTGAAAGTGTGAATGAAAGCCAAGAAGAGTCCAATTATGAGGGTGAGAGTGAGCTTTACTTTGAGGAATCAAGACTTGAACATCCGTCAACCGACTCCATGAGTGTTAGTGATGCCGAGAATAATATGTAATTAGAGTCAACTGGGGTGATTAAAAATTTGGTTGAAATTGACTCTATTCTGGGGGAAAAAGAGGATGTGAAAATCCCGAAGAAATTGCAAGTTGGAGGTTTGAAGGCACATTCCAAGCAGTTTTCAATATTTGAATTGTGTGGTGATACGGAAGTTGAACTACATGAATCAATGAAGTATTGTGAGGAGGAAAAACTCACACCATACATCTTACAATTTGAGGAAACGAGAAAGCAAAATGACATTCCTCACATCAGAGCCAAGAAGTGCAAAATGAAGAATTTAAGGCTTGGATTGATCATCTACTTACCACCCCCCACCGCTCGTGGTCACAAGCTTGACTCCAAGCTAGGTGCTCAATTCATATCATCTAAGTGACGAGAAAAGTTGTAAAGTTTTCTTGTGTCGTGCCACGACGTTAACTACGACGCTTGGTGGGAGGTAACCCATTGTTTTTCAAACATTTTGGTCGTTTTTGAAATTTTCCTTTTTAGAATAGCTTATTATATTTATTCTAACCAATCTGCCAAGTTTCAAAATTTTTGGAGTTGATTTGAGCAGGTCGAGCTAACCGGGTAGCGAAAAATAGTGCAAGAGAACTAAAAATATAGCTGGGCAACACACTGCCCAACTATGCGACGCCCCCATGTCAAGAATGCGATCGCAGAATCAATGTGTATTCCAAAAATGCGATCGCAGACCTGCCTGAAATTTGCACAAAATGTTAATGCTCTGAGATCACAGGAAAGGGTTCGCGATCGCGGAGCATTGAGATTTTTCTTTCTCTACGCGAGCGCTGGAAACCACACGCGATCGCGACCTTGGGAAAAATTAACTCACTGCGGTCGATGTACTACGTTCGCGATCGCACTTCTCATGTAAGTTTTATGTGTTCAAAATAATTGGAAGGGTTATCCAACGCCCACTTTACTTTAAACACAACAAATGGTTTTTTTCCCTGCTCCCCTACGCCCCTGTAAATGCCCAAATCGACTTTGCTTCAATGTTCCATTACTCCCCTTCATTGTTCCCCAGGCACTTTGCACTCTAAAAATGGACTCGACATCATTGAAAATGCTCAAATACCCGTTGCACAAGTTGCCGCAGAGGAATATTTTGATGCTGATACCTTCTCTTCCCTTAGATGCTCTGAACGATATGACAAGAAATTATCCAAAATCATGATTAGGGAAAGAGGCATCCTCCTGACCGACCTTGAGAGATCATGGCCCGAGTTCCATGGGAGATTGAGAACGAGTGGATGGCTTTGCTTTGCAGAAGAGCCCAGGACAGCCAACCATGAAGTAGTTTGAGAGTTTTATGCCAATGCTGTAGAGACTGACTTCAACAATGAGTTGTTGTCCACTGTCATAGAGAAAGAAATCCGGTTCAGTCCAGCGGTGATCAATGCGCACTACAACCTCCCCAATGCTGACAACTAGGTGTACTGAGATCGATCCCAAGAGCTGGGTACCCAGTGGTACATTGATCATTTGCATGGTGGACAGGTGCCAAACTGGATAAAGAATCACTCCAGGATCGAGTCTTAAGAATTCACTGCGGAGGCCAATACTTGGTTCTCCATCATCTGTGCTCGCATCATTCCTTCCAAAAATGAGACCGAGGTAATAACTGAGAAGGCGAGAGTGATATGTGCTATCATGGAGGGTATCCCGGTGAATGTAGGGCAACTCATCGCCGATGAGATAGCAGAGGTGGTATAAGAGTGGACCAAGAGCCTATTCTTTCCATCCCTGATCACACAGATATGCTACGATGCAGGGGTGGTGCCAAATCCCATATAAAAGGGGAAGAATCTGGAGAAGCTCATCCACTCGCTGTTGAGAAAGGGAACTGGAAATGCGCAGATGAAGCGGAGGATTGACGTAGCATCTCCCACCTTTGGCCAGTTCACTAACACCATTGAGATATCTGATGATCCTGCAGCTGCTCCTGGGACTTCCACAACTATCACACCACTGGAACAGGGACCGCTTACTCTCGGGTACATCTCTAGGCAGGTCTATGGCATGGATACACAGGTATGTCAGCTTGTAGCTGGCCTTCCTGCTGCACCACCCGGAGAGGGTACTTCTGGATGTTCAGCTAGCCAGGCAAAGCTCCCGAATGTGTCTGACCTTGCCAAGGAGCAGCAGGCCATCAAAGCCAAGCTGGGAAAGATTGAAAGGAGGAAGCGGAAGCAGAGGGAATATGAAAAGAAGAAGAGAAAGTTCCTCACAAAGATCATGAGCACTTTGAGGAAGTTCTGTGGACCGGACGAGGCGGATGATGATGATGATTTTGCGCTTGCACCTCCTAGTACCTCTAGTGATGAGTGATTGCCATTCAAGGAGAACCTCTTTCATCTTATCTTATCTTGCATAGCTGCATTGGGGACAATGCAATATTTTTGGTTAGGGGTGGCTCCTATATGATTGTGTGTTAAATGTAGTTTTGATGTTGTGGAACATTGAAATTTTTGTTTTTGGTTGATTATGAACTAGTGTAGGTTGGTGGATATTTTTAGTTTATTAATGATATTTTATTAAGTTAAAATTTTCTATTTCTCTTTATAGTTTTCTTGGTTTTTTTTTATTTATTATATAGTAGCATTAATTAAATTCCTTGGCTTTTCTTTCTACTACGGTTCTTTTCCAAAGAAATTATTTTTCGTTGAACCGGGTGACATTTTCCTATGATGGATGGCTTGACAACTTTCATAAGGGAATAGTCTTATTTAGTTTTTTCTAGTAGTCAGTTTAGTAGCTAGTTGTGAATAAATTAGTTTTTCGGGTGTAATCTTGTGCCCATAAGCCAACAGACTTGCTTGGTACAAATATATTTTAAACCTTGGCATATGTGTCTTTAATATAAAAATAAAAATAATATATATATCTGTGTGTGTGTGTGTGTGTATATATATATATATATATATATATATATATAATATAAAAATAAAAATGAATGATTAAAAGTAATTTTCCTTGTTGTTATATTTAGATTCTAACTTTGGCTCTTTGATTCACTAAATAGCCTCTTAGGCTACATGTGACTTCCTTGAGTTTCATTGGTTTTAATTGGATTTTGAATTGTATTCCATTTGAGTTTTTATGTTCCATGTGTGGTGAGATTTAATTGTAAAATTCTTTTGCATTATTTGTAGTCTAGAACTTGCCCGGAATGCGCTTCAAGTCGAAATTTTAGATTAACTTGGTTTGAAAAATGATATTAGGCCTTCCTTGGACCATTTTGTGCCTAACTTTCCTACCCATGAATATTTTCCCTAGTCAACCCTTTTGAGCCTTTTATCTTTTTCTTTGGCAACCATGTTACAAGCTTCTTATTGATTTTCTTGTGGAACCATACGTCCCTAAGTAATTTCAAGTATGAATATAGGCTAAAAGCCTAAGTTTGGGGGTGGAGGTTGAAAAAAAGTGAAAAGTGTTATATAAAAAAGGATTGAATTTAAAATGAAAAATAAAAAGAGAATAAGAAATTATGAATAAATGGAAGACTATTTGGTATAAAAAAAATAGAGAAAAGAGAAGAAATGGTGGAAAATTCTTGAAGGAAGTGGACTTTGATTGTAGAAAAAGTGTAGTGTTTAGGGAGGTTTTGAGTCACTCTTACCAAATTGTGCCACACCTTGACCAAAACGCCTAAACTATAACCCTTTAAGTCCTAATTGATTTTGAACCAAGAATGTCTACATTAGTGGAGAAATACGTGAAGGGCAAGACTATTGTACCACTTGTGTGTATTTGAATATCTCTGTGAGAGAGAGTTGAGTCTTTCCATTTGATATCCCATTTATGTTATGAATTGCAATTTATGAGTGTGGGATTCTCTCTTAAAGTGTGAGAGAACATGAAACTCGAGTTGTGAAACTAATCCCATTTTCAATTGGGAGGAATGAGCGAGGGAAGACAATTGTGATGGAGAAGCAAATTGTGAATCTTTAGTGTCATGACTAGGTTGTTCATTTAGTTTATGTGTTGTTTAAGTTTTGAAAATGAAATAAAATGTGCAAAAAGTTAGTGATTCATATGCCTTGTATTAATTGTTGGTACCAACCGAAGTCATTAGATTGTGCTTGAATTGATCCTTTTTGACTTGAGATGATATTTTGTTTTCCATTGAGCTCAAATGAAGATTTTATTGAAGGATAGTCTTAGGTTTTGAATTTCTTGAGGACAAGTTTGTATTTTACCATCTTATCTCCTCTTAATATTTAAACCTTGGTATAACATCATGTGATTTGGAGAAGAAATGGAAGAAATCAAGTCAAAATGTGTCAAAATGATGAAAAATGACTGCAGGCAGGTGCTATTCGCGATCGCAAATATTGGTTCGCGATCGCAGAGGTCAATGAAAGTGTTAATCGCAATCGCAGTCACATTTACGCGATCACGGTGAAAAAAGTTGACACCTGCATAGGAAGATCTATGCGAACACAAACAAGTGTTTGCGATCGCATTGATTTGGATCTGGACTCTTCGCGATCGCAACGTCTTGTCCGCGATCGCAGAAGCTTTAATCTGGACTCTAAGCGATCGCAGTCAGAGTCACGCGATCGCGATGGGTAAAATCTGGCGAAAACTAGGCACATTTGGAATTTTACATTTTTATCCCCAAACCATTCTTATACACGACTTGGCAGATATTTTCTGTATCTTTTGGCATTGTAAAACATTGTTTTGTGTCTTGAAGACAAGGAAGAACAAGTATTGGAGCTAGGGTTTGCACACACACTTGGGTTTTGAAGATTTCAGTCTTGTGGTTAAGGTTTTCTTACCCATTTATGTTTGGTTCTTTATTTCCTTGATTTGTATTGAATATTTAAGTGTGTAGTATTTATTTCCAACACTTGAATCTTGTTTATGGGAATATTCATATTTAGAGTGTGGATTAAATACCTTGTTGTGCTTATGTCTTGAATGATTTTTATGTATTTATAAAGTGAGTTGTTGTTACTTTAATTATTCTTGTTTTTTAATGGTTCCAAAAGGAGTAGCTAACCCTAGGACTCGCCCATTAACTCCGAATGAATTTTGGAAAAGATAATTTGGAGTTGGGAAAGATTAATTAACAAGAACTTGAGGCTTTAACCCTCATTTTATAGATTATACCTAGGAATAGGATTGAACTACTTGTAGCCATATCCGGAAGTGCTTAATCTCTTAATTTGGTTAGGAATAATTCAATTAGGAAGTATTGTTAGTCTTTGGAAAAAGCTAATTAAGAATTATTATACGTGGCTAATTAACATAAACTTGCTCATATTTGTAAAATCGTGAAATACATTAGATCGTTACTTGAGTTTGATTCCCGAAGCATCCATACTTGTTGCCATTGATCATTTTACTTGCTTTCTAGGTTAGTTTATATTTTTGCAATTAGATATAATTATTTTCACAACAAAAACCTAAGTGTTTGGCACTGCGCGATAAGCGATAATTCTCTTACATTCCTAATCACCTCCAGGGCCATTAAGAAGGGACGTGTAATGACCCGACCAGTCATTTTGAGCTCTAGCGCGTTGTTCAGTGGTTTGAGCACATTATAAGCTTTGTTTCATGTATTATGACTCGTAGGCGTGGTGGGAGTTGAATTTCGGGAAGTTCAGAGTCAATTGGAAAGAAAATTCTCATTTCGGAAGACTTAAGTTAGAAGAATTGACTAAGACTGGAATTTTGAGTAAACGACCTCGGAAACAGGATTTGAAGGTTTCGGCAGGTTCGTATGATGATTTCGGACTTGGGCGTATGTTCGGATCAGGCTTTGGATAACCCGGGAGCGTTTCGGCATATATTGTGGAAGTTAGCATTTTAGAAGGAATTTCATAAGTCTGGGTTGAAAGGAATTTCAGTGATATAGATGTCCGTTTGGGATTTCGAGTCTGGGAATATCTCTGTAAGGTGATTCTGGAGCTGGGAGCGCGATCGGAAGTGAATTCGGATGTCCGTAGGTTTTTTTGAAGTCATTTGGCTAAAGATAGAAATTTGAAGGTTTTGAGAAATCCGACTGGAAGTGGAAATTTTGATATCAGGGTCGGAATGCGATTGTGAAAGTTGGAGCACGTCCCTAATGTTGAATGTGACTAGCATGAAAAATTTGAGATCAATCGGACGTGATTTGATAGGTTTCGGCATCGAATGTAGAAGTTTCAAGTTCTAAAGTTCATTAAGCTTGAATTGGGGTTTGATTCATGATTTCGACGTTGTTTGATGTGATATGAGGCCTCGATCGAGTTTGTATCATGTTTTGGGACATTTTGGTTTAATTGGTTAAGGTCCCAAGGGCCTCGGGTGTATTTCGGAAGGTTAACGGAATGGATTTCAGGCCAAAATAGCTGCTGGAAATTTCTGTTGCAAATCTGTTTTGGACAGCAATTGATGTATCGAATAGCTAACGTTGGAAGTGTATATATCAAAATATATAAGGAATATGAAACTTTGCAAAACATAAAAGTTCTTTCCCTTTCATTCTAGTTTCCAGAAAGTTAAACCATTCATGATTTGGACATTTGATCCGAGAGTTAAGATTGATTGAAGATCGTTGGTGAAGCAGTTTCGACATAATTTTCTGATGCATGGAGCCGACTTTAGAAGCTCATATCTCGGAATATATAAAGCTTTATATGGTGTACGACCTATCAAAAGAATGATCTTCGAGTCTAGTTTTGAAAACTTTAAGCTGATTGTCATTTGGATATTTCTACGAGGAGTTATGGGCGTTTTAAAAGAAGGTGTACAGCGGAGGGAAATTGTAATAGGATGTACAACCTGCACAGTGCAAGTTACAACTCGATGAAGCGCCTGGGCAGATTGTTTAAAACGAGTTTTGGCCCATTTCTTTCATTTCTTTCATTTGGCTTGGACAATTTTGGAGAGCTCAAGGAGGGATTCTCACCAAGCAACACTAGGTAAGTGATTTCTTCCTATTTTTGAGTTAAATATGTGATCTTACATGGATTTAGACATGGAAAATTAGTATAAATTTGGGATTTTTATGGAAGACCTAGAATTTGGAATTTTAGACTTTTACCATAAATTTGAGCATGAAAATTAGAGAAAATTGTATATTTGAGTTAGTAAAGCTATGGGTAGAATTTATCTTCGAGAAATTTCGGAATCCGGACACGTGGGCTCGAGGACATTGGTCAACTTTTCGAGCGGAGTTGGGAACCTATATAATTTGAATTGTTACAAGTATTTGAGTAAATTATTATTTATTTTCCCGTTATTTGAATAGTTTTGGGGCGTTGTGCATCAATTGGAGTCGTCGGAAGGGCTTGAAAGCCGGTTATGGAATTTCGGAGTGAAGTAAGTCTCCTTTTTAACTTTGTGAGGGGGAATTGTCCCCGTAGGTGAACTAATTGAATGAGTGCTAATATTTGCGGGTGCTACGTACGTACGAGGTGACGGGAGTCCGTGCGTAGCTACTATTATGCTTATGTCCGGGTAGCCTAGGACCCACTAGCATTCTTTACTTGCTGTACTTGTAACTTTGTTGGTAAAACGAGACTGTCTAATATCATTGAATTAGTAAATAAATATTTTGGTAGGTTAAACTTCATTATCCTAATCATCTAAAGAGAATTTATCCTTTCCTTTTCTAAATATTTCCTGATGAATTCCAGATGTATTACTGGAATGTGTGTATCTATATGGGTACCCGAGTCGTAGGTATGATTCGCGAGCG